>JAVJIF010022416.1:0-63779 GCA_038442645.1 Agave tequilana
TATTGTGAGATTGTTTTTAGGTGATCAAAGTGTTGTGATCACCAAAGACTTCCTTCTTTTCTTTGAGGAGGCGGACGTGTGTGTTCGCATTGTTTCAGGTTCTAGTGGGAACTCGGTGTTTGAGGTGCGGCCTCGGCGATCTTGTGGGCTTGCGATGTGTACGGGACTAGAGAGTCCAAGGTGTTCAAGTGTGAACTCGCTTTGTAGGTGTTTCGCGCACCGAGTGATCCGGTGGGATCGATTTTAGTGGAAATCCTTCATAGTGTTGAAGGCGGGGACGTAGAGCAAGTGTGCTCGAACCTCGAAACAAATCTCCCGTGTTTGCGATTGCTCACTTTCTATTTCTTACTCTTATTTATATCTTGCATGCTTATATTGCTTTCATCTTTATATGCTTGATATATATTGTGAGCTTAATTGTTATATGCTTGGGGATTGTTTGCTAACACTTGTATTCAACCAAGAGAGCCAACGCGGCACCTCAACTCTTATTTAGAGAAATCTTGAGGAGTTAGTCCAGAGCCCTTCACGGGGAGTTCGGCTACACTCTTATGTTATACGTGGTGTTTAGTTTAATAAGTTTTTAATTCCGCATTATTGACCATTAGATTAGCTCATCACCTATTCACCCCCTCTAGTGATTTACAATTGGTATCAGAGCCAAGTGCTCTTTATTTGGGTCTTACAACCTAGAGTTAAAGATCCTTATTTATAGCTAATCACAATATTTGTTTACACACACCATGGACTTCATGACACCTCCCACCTTTGACATTCTTAACATCCAAACATGAAGGTTAAGATGTCCCTATACCTCAAAGCCCTAGGTATTCATGTTTATTTTGCCATTACTAAAGATTCATATTATTTAAATGGCAAAAATATTGAGGCTAATGTAAAAGCCCTACATGCTTTAAAATCAACCCTAAATGATGAATATTTATTTAGGGTATCTAACATTGTTTCGGCTTTTGTAGTTTGGAACACAATTCTCTCCCTTGGCGAATAAGAACAATATTATGCGGGGAGTGACTCGGATGTTAGAAGTAACCCTCCAACGTGTGCTACATGGTCCAAGGGGATAATCCCCTTGAGGTAACTACCGAATCCGAAGTAGAAGAAGATGTTGATATGTCTTATGATGAGCTTGAATCATTTTGTCGACAACTTCTTGAAAATATGAATTACTTAAGAAGATAACAAGAAAATGAAAAACAAATTTGATTGCATGTTAAAAGAAAATGATTCTTTTAAAAATAAAGTTGCATGCATTGAAAAGAAAATGAAGCTTTGAAAAATGAGAATGTTTCCTTGATGTCTAAATTAAATGATTTTTGTGAAGGGAACACTAATTTGAAAAATAAAATTATTGTGGTGAAAAATCAAAAAGAAGTTGCTTTGCAAGAAAACACTTCTTTAAAAAGAAAAATGGTTGAAAAAGAAAAAGGAAAATGTTTCTAAAAGGAATAGGAATAATGATTCTTAATCTTACCATGCTTTACATGCCACTATTAATCAAAATGAGATTAAATTTTTGAAAAATAAAATGAATTGTTTGAGCTCAACTTTGAGCACATGTGCATTTAATCATAAGAAGTTGGAGTCCTTGTTTTCAAAGAAACAAGCTCCATATGTTCATGCACATCACCCTCATCGTGCATATGCACATTTTGCACGCCATGACCACACCCACACTCATATGCATCCTAGAGTGTACAAATGTACACATTGTGGCCGCAAAGGCCATTTAGTAAAATTTTGTTATGATAAGATAAATATTTTAAATTTTACTAAGAAAAATGTTTGGGTTCCATTAGATGCTAACCCCCATGGACCCAAAAGAAAATGGGTACCAAAATCCCCACCTTGTGTATTTGATGTAGGTGTGGGCTCTCACAAAACGTGAGAGGGATGGTGCCTTGGTAGTGGATGTATGGACTTGATGGACACATATTTGATGCACCGCTATCAAGGAGGTTTGATGGGACAACCACCATGTTTTGGAGAATTAGAGCTTAGTTCTTTGGTTTGGTAACTATCTCTAAACTCCTATTTACATGCTTTTTACTTATATCACATTTTTAGCATGTTCATGTTTTATTTTTGTGCTTCATGAGGTATATAACTTGTTTAGATGTAGATTCTATTAAACTTGGATTTATACATGTACAAGTAGTGAGCAACAAATTGATTCATATATGTTTGCACTTCATTGTTCATTTGTACTCACTATATGCACATGTATAGCCTAGTTTTGATGATTTCCTCATTAACACTTGTTTTGCCTATTTTCATGTTTTACTTCATGTATATGATATTTTTAGTCAAAACTAATAAATATACATGTATGCCCCTTGAGTCATTTGCCTTCATGCAATTTACTTTATGGACTCATTTTATGTTTGGAATATGTATGAATATTGTTAGTTTTGAATAAAAACATACATATACCTAGAAGTTTGTGTTTAAGATGAAAAAAAGAGTTTTTATGTTTTTCATCTTTAATTGAAAAATGAATTTTCATGATTTTAGTTTTGATAAAATGATGTTTGTTTCGAGCTTTATTGATTATCTTCATGAGAAATGCTAATTACATGATTTTTGTGTACTCACACTTTATTTGTTTATTCATGACTTTGTTTCTTGATTATTTTTGAGCCTTATAGATTTCGAGTATCGAACTTTATGTATTTAGTATGTTTCATGATAGACATATGATTTGGTTTCATGTTTTGAAAGATTTTTAACTAGTTTTTCAAAAACTATTTTAACTAGTTATTGTTCTTCAATTGGTAGTGATTTTCAATGCTAAAAATATTTTCAAACACCTATTTTTGAAAACCCCTACCTACCCCTTAATGGGTGGACGGATGGGCGATTATGCCTTGTAAGCCCTTTTGAAAATCTTTGAACTTGTGCATATAAAGGGCGGTAGGTTATGAATTATATACTTGATCTAAATTGGTATTTTCATTTTGTATATACTCATATTTTGTTTCCTATATATGTATGCTTCATTTCAAATAATATCAATTTCTATTGATATTTTCATTTTCATACATATATACATGATTTGTTTGTGCTTGAGTTAAAATCGATTTACATATTTAAAGCACAAAGTTTGTTTATGCTAAGCTTCTTTCAAATCTTAATTTTCAATTGATTTCTCAATTGATATTTTAATAAGCTTATGCATTATTTTTAAAATTGATATTTTTATTGATATCAAAAATATGCAATAATTTTCAATTGGTATCAATATGATTCTATTTTGATTAAAATTCAAAAATTTGTAATGTTTATTTACTATTGATATCTTAAAGTTTGATTTATTAAGAAATCTCAAAATTTGTTTTTATTGAGACAACTCAAAATTTTGTTTTAATAAGAAAATTAAAAATGTTTTGATTTATATTGCCTATATGCAAGGAGAGCTTAACATCTCTTCTACATATAGATTCATGTTGAGTGTATCTTATATTGAGGAGCTTGACAACTCTTCTTTATGCGGTACACGTGTATAGGAGGAGCTTCACATCTTCTCTTATGCATTGCATATTATGTGTTATATGAATTAGGGCTTGTCATCCTTTCTTCATATAATGCATGTATGTAGGGAAGTTAACTTAGCATCTTCCTCTTCATGAATGTATATCGCATATATTCTCTTTTATTAATTTGTTTAATGTCACCCCTTGGTTGATTTTTGCTTTTGACAAAAAGGGGGAGAACATTTATTTTTATTTTTTTTTACTTTAACCCTTTGTTGATGATTGACAAAAAGGGGGAGAAGTATTTGGTATATATATGCATGTTTTCCTTACTTTATTCATAAAGGAGAAGAAGGATTTATGTTTATGCATATATGTTTTTGTTTTGCAAATAGGAGAAAAAGTATTTGATGAATTTTATGCTTGATTGGCATGTTTATCTCCTTGTATTTGCATACATGTTTATGAGCTTTCATTGCATATTTATTTGTTTATTGTGATGCATGAGTTAAGGGGGAGCTTCCTTGAAGCTTTATTTTAATCCATGCATATATAACTCCATGAGTTTTGTCATCATCAAAAAGGGGGAGATTGTTGGCCCAAAGGCCATCACTCTGGTTTTGATGATGATCAACTCATGTAGTTATGGTACTAATGATCTTGTGTTTAATTAGTTTCAGATTTGTGATCAAGACCTTAGTAGATGTGTAGCTTCATCAAAGGATTTAAAGACAAGTTTTGGAGCTAGCACGGTTTGATTCAAGAGCTTGTGCATCAAGACCACATCAAGTACTCAAGAGGAGTCTAGCTCTTTGGATCGAGTTTGAACCAAGTCAAGAAGATGAGAAGACTTCAAGTGAAGACCTTCAAGATCAAGACTTGTGTCTAGGTTTGTTTTATTAAGATTTTGTTTTAGATAAAATGTAAAGGATAGAATAGTTGGTGGATTGCTCAAGTATATCTTACACACATACACTCTTGATTTAGATGAGTTTTCATCAAAGAATTTTATTTTGAAAAAATATAAAAGAGTTTTTCATTTTGGAAAAATACCGGTTTGATTTTTGGTATTCAAAGTATACATGTGTTGTTAACCAAACCGTTTTAGTGTTTATTGTCAAAAACATAGATATTTCACTATGTTTGTGTAGTGGATCATATCCATACACTCTATGCTTTCAAAGAGTTTAAAATATCTTGTTTTTGTATTTGAAAAAGTTTTGGAAAAACCAATTTTGAAAAAATACAGTTTTTTGTTTTTAACCAAATTTTTAAGTTACAAAAATAGTTCAAATTGTTTGTAACATGTCTTGATTTTGAAGGTCTTCACTTGAAGTCTTCTCATCTTCTTGACTTGGTCCAAACTCGATCCAAAGAGTTAGACTCCTCTTGAATACTTGATGTAGTCTTGATGCACAAGCTCTTGAATCAAACCATGCTAGCTCCAAAACTTGTCTTTAAATCCTTTGATGAAGCTACATACCTACTAAGATCTTGATCACAAATCTGAAACTAATTAAACACAAGATCATTAGTACCATAACTACATGAGTTGATCATCATCAAAACCAGAGTGATGGGCCTTTGGGCCAATAATCTCCCCCTTTTGATGATGACAAAACTCATGGAGTTATATATGCATGGATTAAAATAAAGCTTCAAGGAAGCTCCCCCTTAACTCATGCATCACAATAAACAAATAAATATGCAATGAAAGCTCATAAACATGTATGCAAATACAAGGAGATAAACATGCCAATCAAGCATAAAATTCATCAAATACTTTTTCTCCTATTTGCAAAACAAAAACATATATGCATAAACATAAATCCTTCTTCTCCTTTATGAATAAAGTAAGGAAAACATGCATATATATACCAAATACTTTGGATCAAGACCACATCAAGTACTGATGATTTTAAAGGTGCTCAAGCATGTTTGATTATCAAAGTATAATATCAAAACTATTTTTGTAGATTTTTCGTAATTTTATGGGATTTTATTTTAGCCAAAAAGATAACCTTTTAAATCCCTAATTTGACCTGACCTGGCTTCTGTCGGTCGACAGGACCGGTCGGTCGACCGAGTCAGTCGACCTACGTGCACAGAACGTGCACGCCAGCTTGGCTGGAGGGCCGGTCGACCGGGTCGGTCGACCGCCAGAGAGCTCTGCTCTCTGGAAAGCCCCGGTCCACCGGGACGGTCGACCGGACAGAGAGTCTGCTCTCTGTATCCAGGCCTCGGTCGACCGGCCCGGTCAACCGATGGCACAATGGTCAGATTTTTGACCGTTGGCCGATCGACCGGGCGGTCGACCGACAGGTCAATCTGGCTCCAAACGGCTAGTTTTTCTAGCCCTATAAATTAGGGCTTTGGGGGCTGTTTTCTTCAAGATTTTCAAGTTGATTTTGCATCAGTTTTTCTCACTCTATTAAGAGATTTTCTCCACTTGTTTTAGATCCAATATTTCCAATTAAAAGGGGAGTTTATCAAAAGTGTTTCAAAAAAAAGATTTTCTTGTGTTTTTCACCATAGATTCAATCCTTGTTTTCTCACAAACACTTGAGCTATCCATTGATATATTCATCCTATAGGAGTGTTATTGTGAGATTATTTTTAGGTGATTAAAGTGTTGTGATCACCAAAGACTTCCTTCTTTGCTTTGAGGAGGCGGACGTGTGTGTTCGCATTGTTTCGGGTTCTAGTGGGAACTTGGTGTTTGAGGTGTAGTCTCGGCGAGCTTGTGGGCTTGCGGTGTGTACGGGACTAGAGAGTCCAAGGAGTTCAAGTGTGAACTCGCCTTGTAGGTGTTGCGGCACCGAGTGATCCGATGGGATCGATTTTAGTGGAAATCCTTCATAGTGTTGAAGGCGGGGACGTAGAGCAAGTGTGCTCGAACCTCGAAACAAATCTCCCGTGTTTGCGATTGCTCACTCTCTATCTCTTACTCTTGTTTATATCTTGCATGCTTATATTGTTTTCATCTTTATATGCTTGATATATATTGTGAGCTTAATTGTTATATGCTTGGGGATTGTTTGCTAACACTTGTATTCAACCAAGAGAGCCAACGTGGCACCTCAGCTCTTATTTAGAGGAATCTTGAGGAGTTAGTACAGAGCCCTTCACGGGGAATCCGGCTACACTCTTGTGTTATACGTGGTGTTTAGTTTAACAAGTTTTTAATTTTGCATTATTGACCATTAGATTAGCTCATCACCTATTAACCCCCCCTCTAGGTGATTTACATATATATATATATATATATATATATATATATATATATATATATATATATATATATATATATATATATATATATATATATATATATATATATATAAGAAAATGAAAATAAAATAAAAGAATAATAAAAAAATCCTAAACCTAAAAATCAAATACTTTCCATCATGCTTATATCCCTCTCTTACTTCTACTACCGTCAGATCTTGTTTTTCTCATGCTAGGATCACTAGAAGTTCTCTCCTTCCTTTTCTCTTTCACTAACTTGTAGGTTTTCTTAATCCTCTCTCAAATCAATTTCATGAATGCTCTATTATCCTCGGATGATTCTTGATTAAAAAATTCATCATTTTATCTTTCGATTCACTAGATGATGAGGATGCAATAGCAACATGCTCTTTAACATAGCTGGCATCCAAATCAATTTGTAGTAAAGCTTAATATGAAGAAGACTCGCTTTTATGAACAATTTTTACTCTATCATGCATATCAACATTAAAATCATCTTCTAACATCCATTGTTTGCAAATTTGAGTTATAAGTACAGGCAATGGAAGAAAATTTTACACCTATTATGGTGTCCAAAAGTTATCGGCGCATGCAAAAATGTCAATCTCCAGTCATCATCATGTGTACAATATGCAAAGCTTGATTATAAAAAGATGAAACATGAGAAACACCAAACACATTTTGATTCAACCACCGACATACCACATAAACATTACGATAAACAGTTTTAGCACTATCCCCCCACCTTGAGATGATCTACATTGCTCCCATGATTGACATGTATTCCTCAAGCTTACGAGGGTTTTGATTTCCACCCTCCACAATAGGAATCACAATTATTTTAGAAATTGTCTGGACGAGTAAAATCCTTAACTCACGTCTCCGATTTATCTCAATCACCACGCGGTCACGATCAATATTATCTATAGTAAAACCATCATAAAGTTCTTGAACTAGGCTAGGATGTAAAAACTCATAGGAATTAGCATCCGATAAATAATCTCAATTTCTAACCCTTATTTGATCTAAAAAGTACATGCCAAATGCTTCAAAAACAAGAAAGAAACTGCGTTTAGCAAAAATTTTGGCCATGGCAGTGTAAACAATAAATAGACTATGAAAGAGGTTGGAAAACAGAAAGCTTACCGCCTTTGAAAAATTCAGGGGGGTAGATATGCAGGAAGACGACTGGTCGGCCGAAGTTTCAGCTGCGTGGCCGGATTTCTTTGTCTGCTTGCGCGGATCTAGTGCTCAGCGCTGGTAAGAAGAGGAGGCTTGAGGTGTTGTGAAAAGAAAAAGGGGAAATGTTAGTTTATATCGAAGATTTAAAAATCTCAAAAATACCCCTAGTGAGTATTTAAAACTTTAGAAACCCTAGAAAGTTTAAGAATTTGATAAAGACAGACTTGAATTCTGTCCAAAAGTAGAGTTTCGAAGTGTTTGAAAAAGAAGAAAATTTTTGAAAAGGAAAGGTTTTTGCAAAAAAGAAAGTGTAAAAATTGGAAACTCTTAAATTAACTCAAATTTTAAAAAGAAAAGTCAAAATTTTCTAAAACTCTCCCACATACCTAAGTTGTGCTATGTCCTTATGCACAAAAATAGCAATCCCCACAATTTTTAAAAAATATATCATATCAAGTTCAATTTTATGAAAGCATTTAAACAAATTATTGATCAAATTTCCCAGTCCCAAAAATTTTAATAGAAAATCAGAAGCATTAAATACAGAAAAAGAATCACCTGGCCAAAATTTTCAGCTATCCAGCCAAAAGTTCGGCTACCCAGCTGACATTTTGACTTTGCAGTTCTTGCGTTTTGTCTGGTCAATTTCCAGTATTGTGGTGGTTTGTATTGCATCATTATTTTTGCTTTTGGTTGGAGTACCTGACACAGAAAATAAAGTAAAGTAAGCAAAAAAATAAAATCCCCAAAAAAATCTAAAAAAAGTTTAGAAATCTTAAGTTACCTCTCAAGAAGTAAGTTATAGTTATTAGCTAGACTCTCTTGCAATTTCATCCCACTTTGTTGAGAACATAGGAGACTTTTTGGTTGTCAATATCTCCTTCCACATATTGTTTCAATCTTTGGCCATTGACTTTGAAGGTCTCCTTCTTCGTGCTATGAATTTCCACTGCTCCATGAGGATATATTTTTGTTACTTCAAATGGTCGTGACCATCTTGAGTGTAGTTTTCCGGAAAATAATCGCAGTCGAGAATTGAAAAGGAGAACTTTTTAACATACTACGAACTCATGCCGTGTGATATGCTTGTCATGCCACATTTTTGTCTTCTTTTTATAAATTCGCACGTTCTCATATGCATTGCTGCAAAACTCATCCATCTCATTGAGTTGTAACAACCTTTTCTCTCGCTTATTGCAAATCAAAATTTTAGCAACTTTATTGCCCAATATGCCTTGTGTTCAAGCTCCATCGGAAGGTGGCAAGTTTTACCATAAATCATATGGTAGGGAGACATGCCAATTGGTGGTTTGAATGCAGTTCTACTACTCTATTTTGTTCTGGTCGCCCAGGAATACTTAGATGGTGTTTGATACCCTTGCTTGCTGAGTAGTCTTTGAATTCTTTGGAGGCGTACTCGCCTCCATTATAGGACCTTAAGACTTTCACGTTATGCCCCGTCTGATTTTCCACCATAGTTTTTCACTCTTTGAACTTCTGAAATACTTTCAATTTATGCTTCAAAAAGTATACCTTTCCTTGAAAAAATCCTCTATAAAAGTAACATAGTACCTAGCATCCTTAATGGAAGCTACTGGTGAAGGCCCTCACACATCCATGTGTATGAGATCTAGCAAGCCCTTTGTCTTGTGTTGAGATATAAAGAAAGTTACTCTATGTTACCTACCCATAATGCAAATTTTACAAAGATCAAGTTTGCAATATTTGATACCTAATAGCGCACTCTTTTTGTGTAGGGTTTGAAGACCTCCCTCGCTCATGTGTCCAAGACGCATATGCCAAAGTCTTGTAGTATCCTCCTTCTCTATTGTTGTTGAAGCATCACCAACGATAATGCTTCATGTCACTTTGTACAAGTTTGCTATCCGTTCTCTTTTGAGGATCGTCATGGAGATTTTAGTAACTTTGATTCCTCCATCTGCACCAGAAAACTTGTACCCTCGAGCTTCTAAAGCTCACAACGAGAAAAGATTCTTCTTTAAATTTGAAACGTGTCGAACATTCATAAGGGTTTGAACCTGTCCATCAAACATCCTTATACGGATGTTGCCGATGCCAACAGTCTTACACACAACGTCATTTCCCACTAGGACAGAGCCTCCATCATTAGGCTTGTAAGTACTGAATCACTCTTTTTTTGAAATTATGTGATATGTGCACCCCAAGTCAAGTAACTAAGCATCTGAGTATTTATCTTTTCCTAACTACGCCGTCAAGACATCGTATAAATCCTCATCTGCTTCGTCGACAACCCCAACTTGATCTGATTTTTCACTGGTACTAGCTTCATCAAAATCTTTGCCGCCTTTTCTCTTCAGCATCTTGATTGAGAATTTAAAGAATTTGTGAATGAGAGAAATAAAGTTTAGAATTCTTTTGTTCTCAATGCTATCCGCTGTAGCAAAGGGCTCAAGCGGGTCGTGATCCTCAGGGAAGGATGCGATGCAAGCTTTTCGACTCGATTCCTCTGTATCTTCAAAAATAGGAGAAAAGAGATTAGATTTGAGAATATATGATATGAAAGACGTGGTTTTGCTGATTTTCTACCACAACCCTATTGCAAGTTAAGGAGATTGATCTTCATCTTGAGATGTATGTAATTCACCCTAGGTTATTAAGAATAATTCAAGTAAGAAAAATCAATACCAGATTCTAACTAAGTTACATTATTTAAAAGCCAAACTATGGTTCATCCTAACATCTAGGTACAGCTTAATAGAAGATGAATCTTAAATTTATGCTGTCCTAGTTCTTAAGTTTGAAGTCATGAAAAGTCTTTTTAATATGCAACCTAGATTAAGAATCTTAGTTATCTTGTTTAATCTTTAAGAAAAGTTGTTATTAAACCTAGGGTTTCTAGAGATGGTCATCAATCTGATCAAGGCTTAACTGCTCTAGGGTTGCTTTAAGAATTTCAGCAAACCACTAGAGAGAATTAGTTCATCATCATTTTTTTATCTTTTCAATTTATATTTTTTTATTGTTTAATAAGAGAGATTAGAGAAAGAAAGAAAGAAAACAAATCAGAAGATCGATGATTAGAAACCAAACCAGAGAGATCACAGAAATAAAATAAAACTAAATACAGAAAATTAAATGGGAAAAAGGTAACCTTTATTGCAGAATAATCCTCCAATTACAAAGCTCCTTCTTCTCCACAACGTACATGAAATGAAAGTTACAATCTTGCAGAAATTTAAAGAAAATGGCTAAAAGAAAACCCTAATACGTCTCTGGATGCCCTCTCTGCTGCGCCTGCAGGGATATTTATAGTGCAGAAGGTGATAGAGTCCCGGATAAGATCGCACACGAAAGTTGGTAGTCAACTTCATCCAAAATGCCGCAGAATCTGGGCTTTTGCCGCAGATCTGCGGCATTTCTGTGGAATCTGGCCACGCGCCAAACTTCTGGTCCATCCATTTGGGCGCCTGCTTCTGGAAGCTGCATCCTGGCTCTTTATTCTGGATTTTTCGAGATAACTTAGTAATCAAGTTACCTTGATCTCAAATATCCCAAATCTTCTATCCACGAATTTCCTTCTTATCTTGGGCTTTTATCCTCATCCTGCAAATGTTTAGGGTTGGATAGAAGTCTATCCTTCCCTTATCTTTGATATTTACAACTTTTAGCCCTTGTATTTGCATTTTGACTTCTTGTAATTGCGCTTTTGCACCTGGGCTTCAAACATGGGCTTGGATCTGGGCTTTTGGGCTCTTTTAGCTTTATTTATTATTAAAATAATAATTCGAGGCCTGCACACATTAAATAACAAAATATTAATAAATGTGCATTATAATATGAATAAATGTGTAAATGTGATGGTAAATATGATGAAAATTATGCTTTTTTACTACTAATCACACCCCCACACTTATCTTTTTGCTCGTCCTCGAGTAAAAATAAAAAAGAAAAAGAAAATCTAATCTAACTTACTCACTTTCGTAGGAATCACGGTTGAACTTAGCGTGTGCAACAAGCCGTTAAACCCCTAGGTTACCCTAGAGGACGAGTGTTGTCTCGTGAGGGTTTTCAGCGGATTACACCCACAAATCCATAAAAAGGAAAATATTTGACTTATATTTGAAGAGACTAAGTAGTCTATAAGTTTTAGGATTATCATTTTTATTCATTCTTAAACTTAGTCTTAATAAAGTGAATTGTTATTCATTTTAGTTAAGGATTAAAATTGAATGTTTGTATAGTCTTTTTCGTTACCAAAAGTCATACGCACCCTTGTGAATCTAGGAATTCCTTAACTTGGACTCTCATGCCTCTTTATTATTTTTATAACATCATCTAATTTTCTTTCGTGTAAGTATCAAGGCTTCTTGAGGCCCTCATACCTAACTAATCGACTAATAGATGTGTTAATATTTTTTTTTTGGCATGTATAACTCATCTAATTTTCTTTCGTATAAGTATCAAGGCTTCTTGAGGCCCTCATACCTAACTAATTGATTATTAGATGTGTTAGTACATATATAATATTTCTTAGTTTAGGCTTTCTAATCCACCCATGTAGCGAACTTAAAGTCAATGACTCCCAAACCGGTCGGTCTTAGGGCACCAGGTGAGAAAACACCCCGCGGACTCAAATTCGAGTGAACTAGGCCACAAAACTAAGGATTTTATTTATTAACTCACCTTTAGGCGTGAATACTTATGCTTCATGAGGCACATGTATCCAGCTTAATTAGTGATTGAAATTTTTTTTTTTATATATATATGAGGCACAAGGATCTTTGTCTTAGAATCCTAGATATGTACTAGAAATGCACATTTCATTAAGGTAAAAATTAAGACTAACTAATTATTCAATTTCTCCTCCTATACCTAAAATTTAAACAATTTATTTATTTTGACCAAATTTTTAGAAATCCTAATCATGATTTTCCTAATCCTTAAAACTAACTTAGATTTCTTTCAAAAAATAAGTCAAAGTATTATCCTTTTTATAAATTTTTTTTTATTATATATATATATATATATTTGCAATAAATAAAGAGAAAAAATATTTCTATCTTCTTTTATTTATTTATTTATTTATTTATTTATTTATTTATTTTTTTACATATATTACATACCCTTCCCCCACACTTGTTTCATGCATTGTCCCTAATGTATGAATGAAATGCATGGATGCATGAACTGGCAGAAAGATATAGTTACCGATACAGTGGGTCAAAAAGACCCATGGCTGCATTTACTTCCGGTACTGACTCCAAAAAGATTTTAAGACGTTGACCATTTACCTTGAATGCATTGCCATTTTTGGGGTCGTAGATCTCTATGGCTCAGTGTGGAAACACAGTCTTAACTATGAAGGGCCCTGTCCATCTTGACTTCAACTTGCCAGGAAAGAGATGAAGTCTAGAGTTATAGAGTAAAACTTTTTGTCCTTAGACAAACATTTTTCTAGTGATGAACTTGTCATGAAAAACCTTAACTCTATCCTTCGCAATCTTCGCATTGTCGTATGCTTCATTCCTTAATTCCTCTAGTTCAGAAATTTGCAATTTTCGAAGCTCACCGGCCTTTTCTAGATCGAAATTTAGCTGCTTAATTGCCCATAGGGCCCGGTGCTCTAGCTCAACAGGAAGGTGGCAAGCCTTTCCAAAGACTAGTCTGTAGGGAGACATTCCTAGAATCGTCTTAAAGGCAGTCCTATATGCCCATAGGGCATCCACCAGTTTGGTGGACCAGTCCTTCCTATTCTGATTCACAGTTTTCTCCAAGATGAGCTTGACTTGCCTATTGGAAACTTCTACCTGTCCGCTAGTTTGAGGATGGTAGGGCGTAGACAACTTGTGAGTTATGGCATATTTTCGTATAAGAGCTTCAAAAGTTCTATTGCAAAAATGTGTGCCATTGTCACTAATGATGGCTCGAGGGATTCCAAAGCGTGAGATGATATTATCTTTCAAGAATTTGACAACAACTTTGTTGTCATTTGTCTTGCAAGGGACAGCTTCAACCCATTTTGACACGTAGTCTACGGCCAACAAGATGTATTGGTGCCCAAACGAATTAGGGAAGGGTCCCATAAAATCGATGCCCCAGACATCGAAAAGTTCTACTTCTAGAATAGGATTTAGGGGCATCATATTTCGTTTGGAAATTCTTCCTATCATTTGACATCTTGCGCAAGTTTTGCAATACTCAAATGCGTCTCTAAACACGGTTGGCCAATAAAAGCCACTTTGCAGAATTTTCTCGGCAGTTTTACGGGGACCAAAATGTCCACCGCAAGCGAACTCATGACAAAAAGCTATAACGCTTCTAGTTTCCTCGTCGGGGACACATCTCCTAATGATTTGGTCGCTACAATATTTGAAAAGATAAGGATCTTCCCACATGTAATACCGAACTTGAGACAAGAATCAGTATCTATCCTGTTTAGACCAATTAGGTGGTGTTTGGTTTGTGACTAAGTAATTTACTATGTCAGCAAACCATGGCTCCTTAGAGATGGCTAGAAGTTGTTCATCGGGGAAATTGTCATTGATGGGCAGTTCGTCAGAAGGTGCGTTTGGCACACGAGAGAGAGATGGTCAGCTATGACATTTTCGACACCTTTTTTATCTCAAATTTCGAGATCGAATTCTTGAAGGAGAAGGATCCAACGAATGAGTCGGGCCTTCGCATCTTTTTTAAGCATAAGGTATCGAAGTGCAGAATGGTCAGTGAAAATCGTGGTCTTGGTCCCAAGTAGGTATGGGCGGAATTTCTCCAAAGCGAACACTACTGTCAAGAATTCCTTCTCGGTTGTAGTATAGTTCATTTGGGCGTCATTGAGCGTCCTACTCGAATAATAGATCACGTGCTGCTTGTTGTCCTTACGCTGTCCTAAGACAGCACCTATCACAAAATCAGAAGCATCGCACATGATCTCAAAAGGTTTGGACCAGTCCGGAGGTGAGATGATAGGGGCAGAGATAAGTTCCACTTTCAATTTCTCCCATGCACTATGGCACCTATCATCAAAGATGAAGGACATGTCTTTAGCTAGAAGGTTTGTAAGGGGTCTAGCAATTTTGCTAAAGTTCTTAATGAACCTACGATAAAATCCAGCGTGTCCTAAGAAAGACCGAATGTCCTTCACGCATCGTGGAAGTGAAAGTTTGGCTATGATCTCCACCTTGGCCTTGTCTACCTTAATCCCTTCCCTAGATATCTCGTGACCTAGGACAATCCCATGTTGCATCATGAAGTGACACTTTTCCCAATTGAGGGTCAAGTTCTTTTCGGTGCACCTACTCAGCACTAGCTCCAAGTGATGGAGACACTGGTCAAATGAATTTCCATAGACGGAGAAGTCGTCCATGAAAATTTCTAGGAAACGCTCGACCATATCCGAAAACAAGCTTAACATACAACGTTGGAATGTGGCGGGGGCATTGCATAAGCCGAAAGGCATTCGACGGTAGGCAAATGTCCCAAATGGACATGTGAACGTTGTCTTCTCTTGGTCCTCTGGTGCTATAGGGATTTGGTTATATCCCGAATATCCGTCCAAAAAGCAGTAATACTCATGACCGGCTAATCTTTCCAGCATTTGGTCAATGAAAGGGAGGGGAAAATGATCTTTCCTAGTGGCTGCATTCAACTTGCGGTAGTCTATGCATACTCTTACCTTGGTAGGCAATCGTGTTTGCACTAACTCATGCTTGTCGTTCTCTACCACAATAAAGCTGGACTTCTTAGGGACCACATGCATTGGGCTAACCCATTCGCTATCGGAAATGGGATAAATGATCCCATTATCTAACAGTTTCACTATTTTGGCGTGTACAGCCTCCTGCATGAGTGGGTTTAGCCTACGCTGTGGATCTCTCTTCGGTCTAACCCCTTCCTCTAGGTGAATACGATGCTGGACTATCGTAGGGCTCAGTCCCTTGATATCTGCCATAGTCCAACCAATGGCTTCCCTATGTCTCCTAAGGGTTGCCAGCAGGTCCTCCTCTTGCCTATTGGTCAAATTAGATGCAACTATGACCGGTAACGTCTCTTGTTCACCTAGGTAGGCGTACTTAAGATGTTTGGGCAAGGCTTTTAACTCCAAAGAAGGACGTGGCTCAATGGGTGGAGGTGTTAAGCTAGAGTCTCCCTTCTCTATAGAACTCAGATTTGATTCCCATTCGATCTCATCAAGGCTGATATCACTTTTTTCTAAATCTTCCTCTTCCTCTGACTCAAGTATGATCTCATCATTATGCTCACTCGTCATGTTCTCAATGAAGTTAACCTCAAAGGGTTGGTCGGTCACATAGTAGGGATGCTTACCTAGGTTGAAAACATTGACTTCCTTGGTCATATCCCCAAAAGTCAGTCTCATGGATCCGTTTCTACAATTTATGATTGCATTTGCGGTTGCTAGGAACGGTCTTCCTAAGATGACGGGAGTTTGGGACCTAGGATTAGACACAGGTTGTGTCTCTAAGACAATGAAATCGACTGGGTAAATGAATTCTCCCACCCGTATGAGAACGTCATTGATCTCTCCCTTAGGAACTTTGATTGAGCGGTCAGCCAACTGAATAGTGACTTGGGTCGGTTGAGTTCACCTAATCCAAGTTATTGATATACGGAGAAAGGGAGCAAATTGATGCTAGCTCCTAAATCGAGGAGTGCTCGATTGATTTCGGCTCGACCTATGGTGCAAGAGATGGTGGGGCAACCAGGGTCCTTATACTTAATAGGGATCTGGTTGGACAATAGCTCACTAATGTTGGTGGCTAGAAAAACCTTCTTAGGCACATTAGTCTTTCTTTTCTTGGTGCACATGTCCTTAAGGAATTTGGCATAACTAGGGACCTGTTGGATTGCATCAAGAAGTGGAATGTTGAGCCTAACTTGATTGAACACCTCTAATAATTTCTCCATATGTGCATTGTTGTTGCTTCTAAGCCTATTTGGAAATGGAGCTATAGGCTGGTGCACCTGTCCTGCTGACTTTTCAACTTCAGTTTCATTGGAGCTGGGTGGAGAGGGAGTGGAGCTAGATGGAATGGATGAGTGAGATGGATCCTGTGGCATGGATACTTGATTATCAACTTGTTTCCCCGATCTGAGTGTATGAACCATGTGACACTGATTTGGGTCTTGAGCCTCATTGGCTGGCCTAGGATTCCTAGGATTTGGCAATGGTTGACTCGGTAGGGTACCCCTCTGTCTTTCTTGCTGATTTAATTGGACATCTATCCTGGTCAAGACTTGAGCTAGCGTGTCATGGCTTTTAACAAGAGTGTCCACCTTTCTTTCCATGTTTGAAAGCCTTGTTTTCATTTGTGAATATTGGAAAGATGGTGGAGGATTTTGACTAGGAAAACTTTGCTGATAGGGCGGATTTTGGAAATTGTTGGAGAATTTGGGCCTAATTTGATCATTGTTGCTTGGGCCTCATGAAAAATTGGGATGATTTCTCCAACCAGGATTGTAGGTGGGTGAATAAGGATTGTTGGCAGGCCTTGTGAAGGCCGCACTCATATGTTCGGACAAGCTTTGATGCGCGAAAAAGACAGGACATTCCTCGAACACATGGTTCATATCTTGACAATAAGTACAGCCCGCCGAAGATGTTGGGCTGACTTGGTTCACAGAGACTGGCTCTTTAGTTTCAAGGGCCTCTAGTCTTCGCATAACAGCAGCTAACTTAGCATCGGTTGCTATGTTGGCCTCAATGGAATGGATACCTCCTTTAGAAGAAGTAGGGTCATTAGTCCTAAATTTTTCCGGAGTAGGTTCCCATTGGATGGTATTTTCAGCTAATTACTCATACAATTCCCATCCTTCATTTTCGTTCTTCTTCATAAATCCTCCTTGGCACATGGATTCTAACAACGTTTTAGTTTGATATTCTAATCCATCATATAGAACTTGGCAAAGTCGCCATTTCTCTATCCCATGGTGAGGGCATTGGGCAAGAAGGTCCTTAAAACGTTCGAAATATTTCCAAAAAGGCTCATTTGCTGTTTGCTTAAACTGTAGGATATTCTTCCTAATCAGTGCAGTCTTGTGAACGGGATAAAATTCTTTAAGAAGGCCTTAACGAAATTATCCCAAGAAGATATAGAACCGACCTCTAGACTGTAGAGCCATTTCTTTGCTAAATCCTTCAAAGCAAAGGGGACAGACCTAAGTTTGATGTCATCTTTTCCTAACTTAGGAATATTCATCATGAGACACACTTCCTCAAATTCCCTTATGAAGAAGTATGCATCCTCGGAGTCAAGTCCATGAAATTTCGGAAGGGTGTTGATGTATTGTGGCTTAAGCTTAAATGGGTCAACACCTTCATCGTTAAGCTTGATGCAAGAAGGAAGAGAAGTCCTGATAGGATAGATCCTATCTTGGAGAGACGGCGGTTGTGCCATGTGAGAGTCGGGCTTTTGTTCGGGTGGTGAACTAGTTCTAGTTAGCCTGGATGTAAGTGGGTCTCTCAACCAAGCGGACATGCACAATCAGCAAACAAGTTCACCCAATCAATCAATAAAAAAGAAAAACAATCAAAATCCTAATCTAGGGTAAGCCTTGACCTAGACGACTCCTAACTTTAGACTGTCCTTAGGAGGTCTACTGTCGACGTTAACCACAAGCTAATCGGCCAGGTAGGTGGCAAGACCGGTGGGAGGTTTTCCGTCAGAGACGTTCCTTAATTAAATAACCACCGTTCTTCGGGCTTTCGGCCCTCAATCCCCTGCCTAGACACCGATTTGACAAGAGTTAATTTCGAACAATTTTCCTCCTTCAGTCAATCTCCTATTGAGTCCGAGTTAACCTAGGGCCAACGTCTAGTCAAATTTTACTTAAGGTTAGGGTTGTGAGTGTGACGGATATGATTTGTGGGTCAAGGAAGGGTGATGAAATCCCCACCTTATCTTGTTTATGGGTTATGCCCTTAAGATGTTTTTGTGTACGTGTAAAGCTGTAGAAAAGTAATCACTCAAGAAAGCAGTAAATCAACCAAGAGTGTTTCTTAATCTATATGCTATGCAAACGTACCTTGTCGCCAGCACTCTTCAACAGAATTAAAAAAATTAAAATAGACACGTGCCATAATGCAAGAGTCTAGTTTTTTTTTATTATCAACAAATGGGTTAATGTTATTAATTAGCAGTTGCAGAGTGATCACAGAGAAATATAATCAAAGCAGTAAGCTATTTTTGCAATTCAAAGCAACCTGCAGAAAATCAGATTAGTAGTCAACTACTATTGCCGCAGAATTGCGGCCCTGGCCGCGGATCTGCGGCAAATATGTAGGCCCTGGTGCTCTGCCTTCGAGGGCAGAGGCACTGGGTTGCTGTATGTTCTTACTACTGCTCTGTTTTCCTGTTCTCTGTATCTGCAAACAGAACGAATAAAGAATGATTAGAACGAGGAAATCGTGCCGTTCCTTCCCCGGCAACGGCGCTAAAATTTGATTGAGAATTTAAAGAATTTGTGAATGAGAGAAATAAAGTTTAGAATTCTTTTGTTCTCAATGCTATCCGCTGTAGCAAAGGGCTCAAGCGGGTCGTGATCCTCAAGGAAGGATGCGATGCAAGCTTTTCGACTCGATTCCTCTGTATCTTCAAAAATAGGAGAAAAGAGATTAGATTTGAGAATATATGATATGAAAGACGTGGTTTTGCTGATTTTCTACCACAACCCTATTGCAAGTTAAGGAGATTGATCTTCATCTTGAGATGTATGTAATTCACCCTAGGTTATTAAGAATAATTCAAATAAGAAAAACCAATACCAGATTCTAACTAAGTTACATTATTTAAAAGCCAAACTATGGTTCATCCTAACATCTAGGTACAGCTTAATAGAAGATGAATCTTAAATTTATGCTGTCCTAGTTCTTAAGTTTGAAGTCATGAAAAGTCTTTTTAATATGCAACCTAGATTAAGAATCTTAGTTATCTTGTTTAATCTTCAAGAAAAGTTGTTATTAAACCTAGGGTTTCTAGAGATGGTCATCAATCTGATCAAGGCTTAACTGCTCTAGGGTTGCTTTAAGAATTTTAGCAAACCACTAGAGAGAATTAGTTCATCATCATTTTTTTTATCTTTTCAATTTATATTTTTTTTATTGTTTAATAAGAGAGATTAGAGAAAGAAAGAAAGAAAACAAATCAGAAGATCGATGATTAGAAACCAAACCAGAGAGATCACAGAAATAAAATAAAACTAAATACAGAAAATTAAATGGGAAAAAGGTAACCTTTATTGCAGAATAATCCTCCAATTACAAAGCTCCTTCTTCTCCACAACGTACATGAAATGAAAGTTACAATCTTGCAGAAATTTAAAGAAAATGGCTAAAAGAAAACCCTAATACGTCTCTGGATGCCCTCTCTGCTGCGCCTGCAGGGATATTTATAGTGCAGAAGGTGATAGAGTCCCGGATAAGATCGCACACGAAAGTTGGTAGTCAACTTCATCCAAAATGCCGCAGAATCTGGGCTTTTGCCGTAGATCTGCGGCATTTCTGTGGAATCTGGCCATGCGCCAAACTTCTGGTCCATCCATTTGGGCGCCTGCTTCTGGAAGCTGCATCCTGGCTCTTTATTCTGGATTTTTCGAGATAACTTAGTAATCAAGTTACCTTGATCTCAAATATCCCAAATCTTCTATCCACGAATTTCCTTCTTATCTTGGGCTTTTATCCTCATCCTGCAAGTGTTTAGGGTTGGATAGAAGTCTATCCTTCCCTTATCTTTGATATTTGCAACTTTTAGCCCTTGTATTTGCATTTTGACTTCTTGTAATTGCGCTTTTGCACCTGGGCTTCAAACATGGGCTTGGATCTGGGCTTTTGGGCTCTTTTAAGCTTTATTTATTATTAAAATAATAATTCGAGGCCTGCACACATTAAATAACAAAATATTAATAAATGTGCATTATAATATGAATAAATGTGTAAATGTGATGGTAAATATGATGACAATTATGCATTTTTTACTACTAATCACATCTCCTTGTATTTCATACTATTTTTTCTTAATGTGCCCTGGTTTCTTACAAAGTAGCAAGAGAAATTGCTAGAAGCCTCTGGATCTCTTTGGGTCCCTTACTTTTTGATCTTCCACTCTTACCCTTGACAAATAATCCTGAGGTCTCTTCCATAGAATCTCTTTTTCATCAGCTCATTATTCTAGAGCAACTACCTGACAGCTTCTAACTCTAAGGTCTCCTTACCATACTTGATGGTGGTCGCCAAGTGTTTATAACTTGATGAAAGAGAAGAGATTAACGGAAGAGCTTTATCTTCTTCCAGTTTAACTTTTAGAGCTAACAAGTCACTTAAAATTCTATTAAAAGTATTGAGATGTTGTAGAATAGGCGTACCTTCCTTCATCTGAAGGCTGTATAACTGCTTCTTCATAAAGAGCTTGTTTGACAAATTCTTCGTCATGTAAAGGCTCTCCAGCCTACACTAAAGGTCAGCAGTTGTCTTCTCGTTCATCACGTTGTAGAGGACCTCATCTGGTAGGCACAGTATGATCGTCGCCTTTGCGTGAAAGTTGATATCATCCCACTCATTATCCTCCATCTTTGATGACTTCTTCTCAACACCAAGTAGGACCTTGTGTGTGCCCTCCGTCACGAGCCACGATGTTACTCGCATCTTACACAATAGGAAGTTTGACCTCCCGTCAAATTTTTTCACCTCAAACTTGGTTGTCGTAGTCATTTTGCAAGCCACGCTCTAATATCAATTGTTGATGATCTATCACTGATTAGACAACAGAGAAACACTGAGTTGAAGACTCAATAGCGAAAGCGAAAGTGTATAAAATCTATTACTAGCAAGTAATTGAAAACTAATACAAAGAACACCAAATTTAACGTGGTTCGGCAATGTCCCTACGTTCACGGGGAAGAGGGGCAAAATCTTTATTGAAAATAGAGAAGAAAATACAAGAATTACAAAGGAGATCTCTCTCTCTCTCTCTCTCTCACAACTCTCAATAGTGAAAATCTAAATTTCTCTTGAATTCTTGGTACGCTTTCAAAACGCCACCCCAAGGGGTTTTATATAGGCATTTAGGATGATCCTAGTCTGATACAAACTCCAACAAGCAAATCAGCATCGCATCTGAGAAATAGAAAACCCGGATCTAAATTAAAATAGGAAACAGAACCGTATTAGGAAACTGTCAGAACCCGTATTAGTCGACTACGGCAAATAATTAGTCGACTAATACCAAGTATTAGTTGACTATACTCAGAACCTAGTTGACTATTGTAAAGCAATCTTAGAATCTAACTTTCTGTTGCATGGCCTAGTCGATTACAGTAAAGTATCAGTCGACTAGCCCATGACCTAGTCGACTGATAAGAACTATCAGTTCACTAATAACATGCACAACGTCTGTACGCGCCTGTGCTTGATTTGTGAAGCTTGTAACACCTCCACCAAAACCTAAATTTTTCTCTAATAAATATGAGACACTTACACACACACACACACACACACACACTTCATTATGAGTTAATCTCTATTACTGATTAGTCTACAATTCTGCATTATTTAATCGCATTTTCCTACTGATTTATGAATAAAATGTCGGTCTAAACTGTGTTTCGGTCTCTCTTGTAGATAAATCAAGAGTTTAAGGGCAAATGAGTAATAAGAACTTAATTAACCCTATTTTTGGGTAATTAAATCCGCAATTCTTGGAGGCCAAGTAAGAGAACTTCTAGAAGATGCATTGAATCTAGACCTTTGCGCATATCAGACGAACATTCGGGCGAAAATATCAGAATTGGGATATACCAGGAAGGTCCTCGAAGTAACGGGAAGATCCTCGCCAAAACAAGGAAAATAATTTCCTGGTTTTGTCGTGGATCCGCAGCAATTTGGTGGGGCCAGGCGTCGATCTTCGACGTTGGCCCCATCTCGTCTTCTAGAACCCCTATATGCCTATAAAAACCTCTGTAGAGACCCAAACGAAGTAGTTTTTAATTTTAGGCTAGGTTTTTCTATCTTTAGTGTAGTGTAGTATAGGTGTTCTTCCTTTCTTTTCTTTTGTATTTTTATTTCGTTTTTAGATCTTGTAGTAGAGCCGAGAGATTCAGAGAGAGATAGAGAGATATTGATATAATAGATGGTGACAATCTATATAAAGGTGTCTCCTTTCTTCTCCAATATAATCTTCTCCATCTTCTACATGATGCTTAGCAAGATTTTTCTCTTATAGTGACTAACTACTAGCCACTAACCATCTAACCACTTACTTGATAATCCACATGAATGTAAGAGCCTCTACAAGGCCTTGCTCTTGCAAGAGCCATTGATGGCTCATGATAATGATTTCTAACATCTAACTTGCTAACCAAGCTAACTCTCTTATTTCATGCTTACTTCTAATGGTTTGATGATCTACTGTTTATATTAACTTGCTCTTGATGCAAATTTGAATCTGAAGAACCATCTTATTTGTCATGCTTTGTATCGTCTCTTGAAGCCAAGGACTAGTGATGGTCAAGGATCCATGTGAGGCAACTATCACTAAGAGGTTAGCATTTTAGTGGAGTAATTAGTAGTTAGAGACCATGAGACTTCTTTCATAGTATTCTCCTTTCTTTTCACTTTGTTTTAAGAATCATTTTCAAAATCTTTTTATCATTTTCTTATCGATGTTTTCACCAACTTCTTAGTTCACCTTTGTTTCATCTTCTTTTCTATTTTGTTATCCAAATCACTTCTCTTTTATTTTCACATCGCTTTCATCGCCTTCTCCACCTATCACTTTCGGGATTTTTTTCTTTTATTTTCTTTTTCATTCTTTAAACAAAGAAGACTTGTTAACAACCGACGTGAATAAAAACTGTTAATGCTTCTATCGCCTCCCGTCCTTATGAATTCGACCCGTTGAGCCAATACTATAACGGAAGTATCGAGGGAACATTAGCACATACATAATTTCATTGATTTCATAAAATACGTTTTAAGAGTGCTAGTTCTAT
This sequence comes from Agave tequilana, assembly GCA_038442645.1. Taxonomy (NCBI): domain Eukaryota; kingdom Viridiplantae; phylum Streptophyta; class Magnoliopsida; order Asparagales; family Asparagaceae; genus Agave; species Agave tequilana. The sequence continues at coordinate 23,907 of JAVJIF010022416.1, forward strand.
CCCGATCAAATTTTTGGCGCCATTGCCGGGGATAGGAATGGTTTTGATTTCACGTTTTTGTTAACATTTTCTTCTCTGTTTTGGTGTGCAGGACATTCTTTACAGGATCTTAACATTGCAGAATAAAAACTAGCTTTGCATCTCCCTGCTCTAGAAAGCAGGGACCCAACTTCTAAAGAAAACCGCTCAAACGTGACATTGGCCGCACCAACGCGGCTATTTTGTGATCATTGTGTATCTTATTATGCTGGGATGTGTTCATTGTAATAGCTAGTGAGTCTGTACTATTACTTTCCTACTTTGATTGCCTAAACACCGCAATAAACTAAAAAACTAAAATACGGTATTTGGACGTTTTTAAAATAGTTTAGGCATTTGTATTTAGGCACGTGTCAATGCAATTCTAATATACTGTATTTTGTTCTGTTGTTGTAATCTGGATTAAGGTGTGCATATGGCATTGCATATAGCATAGGACAAACATGTGGGTGATTTATCACTTTGTGTTATATTCTTGTCTATATTGCACACTTGCACGAATTGAAATTAAGGGCAAAACCCATACAAGATAAGGTGGGATTCATCACCCTTCCTTAGTCCAGAAAACACATCCCCACTCACATAACCCAAACCCTAATAAAAATTGATAGACGTTGGCCCCTAGGGACATCTCGGACTCATTAAGAGATTAAACGAGGGTGGAACTTGTTTTGAATCTTACTCTTGTGAAATCGGTGTTTAAGGTTGGGGATTAAGAGGTGACGCCTCGAAGATACCGTGATTTGGCGTAATTAAGGCCCGTTGCTTACGCACTGATACCTCCCACCGTATTTTGCCCCTACCTGGCCGATTAGCTGTGGTCAGGTTCAAGCAACAACCTCCCCAAGGTAATCGACCAGTTAGCAGTCGTCTAGGTCTAGGTCAACCTTAATATAGGCTTGGTTTTGATTTTCTTTCTTTTTGTTTGTTATTTGATTTTTCTTTTTTGTTTGTGATTGTTTGTGAAATGGAATTCAACAATAACAATTCTTTCAATCGAATATGAATCCATATTTCACACCGACCCCATTTGTTTCGAATAATTTTAACCTGATTTTTTACAATATGAACCAACTAAATACATCAGGTTGGACTTATCCGAATCAATACAACCCATACCCACAATCTTATGACTATAATTTCCAAAATAATTTCAACTCTTCACAGAATCAATGGAGATTCACCTCTCCCGAGTTAAATTTTTAACCTCCTTGTCCACTGTATCCATCTTGTCCACAAATCTCACAATATTCATTCCCCGATTTCACTTCCTATACTCCTTTTCTAGAACAACCAATTGAAGAAAAACTCGAATTAGAAAAGAGTGTAGAAGCCATGCAGGAGGCCGAACGAAAATTTCAGAAAATGTTATCCTTCCCAAATTCATACTATTTTGAAGATCCATACTCAGTCCCACCAGTTAATAAAGAAAACCATCAATCTTGGAAATGAGTATGCGTGAGTCTGAACAACAAACACAAAATCTGATGGACTCACGACTTCACCATAATTTTCAAAATAAATCTTCATCTTTTAAAGCCCAATCACAACAAAACGATGAACTAATCGACTATGAAAAGATACTTGAAATCATGACTCAAGCTCAAATCGCTCATAATCATGATATAGAAATGATGGTCAAAAGTCTTCATTCTCATTCTTTAACCATTCCTGCTAGAGCTAAAGAATCATGTTGTTTTGAAAATCAAGCTTCAATTTCAGCACACCCATCTGAACTTGACCAAACTTTAAATGTTGAAAATCCCATTGACATTTTGGCAAGTTATCATTTTCCTGAGATTGAACTTGAGCATGAATATGATCTTGAACCTCAACTTAGTAATTCAATTTCACTTCCTGATTCAATATTGACTGAGGTATTTTTACCTGATTGATAGGCCTTTTTCCGAGTCAGTATTGAATCCGGTGCCTATCCATCGTGAAACTGAATCACCAATCTTTTATGATCATTATATTGAACTTGACTAATTTCATACTTTTGAATATTCCATTGACAAATTGGTGAAAGTACACCTAGAGGGGTGAATAGGTGTAAGGCTAATCTATGACAACTAATGCGGAATTTAAAAACTAATTGCAACACACTTAGTGTAACCAAAGAGTGTAGCCGAATTCCCGGTGAAGGGCTCTGGACTAACTCCTCTTGATTCCTCTGAATAAGAGTTGAGGTGTATGTGAAGCTCTCTTGGTTAACACAAGTATGGCGCACAAACAAACCAAGCATGTATATGATATGAACAATATGAATGATGCAAGGCACAATATAAAAGAGAGAGTTAGAGAAAGTGGATCAAACGCAAACACACGGATATGTTTCAAGGTTCGAGCACACAACTCTACGTCCCCGCCTTCACACAGAAGGATTTTCACTAACTCGTCCACACAGGACTTCTCACACAGGGAACCTCTACTGAGGATTTGGGCAAATACAATCGGGAGTACACAACTCCTCTCTTAACAAATACAACCTCTTAGTAGAGGCAAGGCACTAAGCCAACACAATATCAACCTCACAAATGAGGAATAGGCACAAAGCCAACACTAACAACAATCACCTCACATTTGAGGGATTCCAACTCAATTTTCACCTCTCACTAGAGGGATACAAACACCACTTCCACAATCACCTCTCACTAGAGGGATATCAATACTATCACCTCTCACTAGAGGGATATCACAATAAATGGAAGGTTTACACTTGGTGGTATTAACAACCACAAACTAATTTTCCTACAAAACAAAGATCCTATAGATAGGATATATTGATAAGCTCAAGTGTGAGAAATAAAGAGTTTGGAAATCAAAAAAATAAAGAAAAACTCTTGGAAAAACTTCTAGAATATAATGGAAATGAAGATCAAAAATCAATCCCAAAGACTTCTCCTTTTCTTGATTTTTCCAACCCTTTAAAACAAATAAAGATAAAATCTTTTGGCTTTAAACACTCTTTTGAAAACTTGTAATAAAACACTAGAAAGGATGAGAATTTTGCTCTTAGAAAACTTGTTAAAAACTAGCCAAGGAATGGGGTATTTATAGGCCCAATCCAAATCTGCCCGTTGGCAGCTGGAAAGGGCAGAATTGCCCTTCCGGTCGATCGCCCGGTCGACCGGCCCAATGGTCGGATTTCTGACCGTTGTGCCTCCGGTCGACCGGCTCGGTCGACTGAGACTGGATACAGAGAGCAGAGCTCTCTGCCGGTCGACCGGCCTGGTCGACCGGGGCCATTTCCAGATAGCAGAGCTCTCTGGACGGTCTACCGGCCCACCAGCCCTGGCTGCGTGCACGTCCTGTGCACGTTGGTCGACCGGTCTGGTTGACCGACTTCTACTCCGGTCGATCGGCCCGGTCGACTGGAAGACAGCCAGTCCAGCCTAATATAGGATTTAAAAACTTGATGTTTTATCTTCTATTAAATCCCATAAAATCACATAAATTTCACAAATATATGTTCTTATTATATCTTTGAAATACAAATGTGTGTGATAAAAATTCAACACATTTTTCAAACTATTTGAACCATTTTTGTGAGATTGAAAATTTGCCTTAAACCAAAAACCGTATTTTCTGAAACTTGAATTTTTGAAATGGAAAACCGTTTCTCCAAATCTCATGTAAGTATAAAAATATGATATTGAAACAACTTTGAAGCATATTCTATATAGATAGAATCCAATATACATGAAAGATATTATATCTATGTTTTAGACATTAAATCCAAAAATAAGTTTTGTTTAAATACAAACTCTAAACATATGAATAGGCTTATCAAAATAAGTTTTTCTAAGTATATGAAGCATAGATGTATATAGATCAAATCTAATATACATTAAACCATGTAAATTTATTTTGATTCTATATATTCATGAAAACCAAGATCTGTTAAACCGAAAATCAAAACCAAAATATGAAACTTGTGTGTGTATTGTGAACTTGAGCATATCACACTATCTAATTTTTACAATGATATAAGCACAATCTTAACCTAAACAAACTGATGTCTTCTTCTAGAACTCCGTCTCCAAATCAACTCGATCCAAACGTGATATACTGAATTTGACTCTAACCGAGTGCTAGATGTGAACTTGACGCTCGAACTCTTGAATTACCTTGTGAAAGCTCCAAAGCACCTTTGTCAAAGCTAATCACCTACTAATATCTTGATCAAAACTAAATATCACAAGATTATTAGTAAACTATAACTATATGAGTTAATCATCATCAAAACTAGAGTGAAGGGCCTTTAGGCCAATAATTGGCAAGTTTTCCTTTTAAAAAAATTAAACTTAGATAAGAATGTGACTTCAATTCTCAAATTTGTGATCTAGTTCAAATTCCTAAATCAATATTGACTCCTATTTTGTTACCCAACTTGAGCAACATTTTAGAGTCAGTTTTGATTCTCATACCTGTCATTCTTGAACTTGAATCACCAATCTTAGAAAGTCACATTCCATCATGGGAAAATGACTGTGGACTTGAGTTTTAACTTCTTGATTTGGACCCACTTCTTGAACCAATCTCGACTTCTGAACCTTTGATTTAAGTCTTTTTCCTGAGTCGGTATTAGTTCCTGCACTTCCTGAGTCCAAAATAATCATTCCATTCTAGGATAAGGGTCTTAATAAATTTGACTCTGAAATTATTTTGAAAATTTGAAAATTAGATAGGGTAAAATTTTTAATAAAAATCATTCATATATACATCATTCTAGTGGGTTGTATTTTAGAGGTCTCTGGTGGGTTCCTTAGGATTCCATGCGCATTGGATCGAGCCGCATTTCGTGGACCAATCAGACCACCACCCGAACTACCACCTTGAGGTGATTTTTCCTTCCCTCTCTATTTGTTTCATGCATACATATATCACGATGCATTGAGAACAATGCGTGAGATAAGTGTGGGGGAGGGTTTACTAACATAGAGTTTTTTAGATTTTCTTTCTTTTACACTTCTTTTAGGATACCTCTAGAAATCTTCCCACTTTTTTAGATTTTCTTTCTTTTACACTTCTTTTAGGATACTTCTAGAAATCTTCCCTTTTGTATAGGATTTTTTCTCTTTCTTTAAAACTTTTTGAAATAAGAGACAAAGTTTTGATCTATTTTAAAGAAAATTAAGATGATCTTAGAAATTAAAGAAGCATTAAATTATGGCATCTTAAACCCAGTCGAAATAATAGATCTTTCTTAAAATTATTGGATAAGTAAGATAAATTAGAGAGAAAATTTTATATTGAATTTTTTGCCTTAGATAGTATGCACTTCACACTTACACATTTTAGGGATGGAAACAAAGACTTAAAATACCATAAAGTAAATAAAAAGAAATATATATATATATATATATATATATATATATATATATATATATATATATATATATATATATATAATATACATGAAAGAAAAAATCACTTATTAAGCTGGATAATATTATGCCTCAAGAAGCATCATTATTCACGTCTAAAGGTGGTAATAAAGAACAAATAATCCCTCTTAGTTTTGTGGTCTTGTTTACTCGAGTTCTTGAACCCTAGGGATGTTTTCTCATCTGGTGCCCTAGGACCGCCTAGTTTGGGAGTCATCAGTTAAAGGTCACCACATGAGTGAACTAGAAAGCCTAATGAAACTAAGGGAAGAAAAAAAAAGGGAAGAAAAAGAAAATATATATATATATATATAAATGGCTTGATGGTTGGAGTTGAAATCTTGAAATCTTCACTATCACAAAGTGCATATTATCTAGGTTTTATGAAAGATAAAATATTCAATCCAATTTTGATTCTTACCTTAATTGAAGACAAGATCTTGCATATAGACTAAGTTTAAGGAAGAATGATTTTTTGTGGACTTATGACCTTAAATCGCTTATATTTTTGAAAAAATATTTCAAAAAGTGTTTTCAAAATGCTAATATTTGTCTTCTTTCTTTATGAATTTTGTGGGTACAATCCGCTGAAAACCCTCAGGAGATAACACTCCTCCTCTAGGGGTAACCTAGAGGTTTAACGGCTTGTTACACACGCTCAGTGTAATCGCGTCACTTGCGAAAGTAGTGTAATAATATTTGTAGTATAATTTTTCTTTTCTTATTTTGCTCGGGACGAGCAAAAGATAAGTGTGGGGGTGTAATTAGTCTACAATTCTGCATTATTATATCGCATTTTCCTGCTGATTTATGAATAAAATGTCAGTCTAAACCGTGTTTTGATCTCTCTTGCAGATAAATTAAGAGTTTAAGGCCAAAGGAGTAATAAGAGCTTAATTAACGCCATTTTCAGGTAATTAAATTCGCAATTCTTGGAGGCCAAGTAAGGGAACTTCTAGAAGATGCATTGAATCTAGATCTTTGCGCACGTCAGACGAATATTCGGATGAAAATACCAGAATTGGGATATACCAGAAAGGTCCTCGAAGCAACGGGAAGGTCCTCACCAAAACCAGGAAAATAAATCCATGGTTTTGCCGCGTATCCGCGGCAATAGCCGCGGATCCGCGACAATTTGGTGGGGCCACACGTTGATCTTCGACGCGTGGCCCCGTCTCGTCTTCTAGAACCCCGTATGCCTATAAAAACCTCTGTAGAGACCCCAAAACAAAACAGTTTTTGATTTTAGGCTAGGTTTTCTATTTTTAATGTAGTGTAGGTGTTCTTCCTTTCTTTTCTTTTGTATTTTTATTTCGTTTTTAGAACTTATAGTAGGGCTGAGAGATTCAGAGAGAGATAGAGAGATATTGAGATAGAGAGATATTGATGTAATAGATGGTGACAATCTACGTAAAGGTGTCTCCTTTCTTCTCCAATGTAATTTTCTCCATCTTCTACATGATGCTTAGCTAATTTTTTCTCTTATGGTGACTAACTACTAACCACTAACCATCTAACTACTTACTTGATAATCAACATGAATCTAGTAGCCTCTACAAGGCCTTGCTCTTGCAAGAGCCATTGATGGCTCATGATGATGGGTTCTAACATCTAACTTGCTAACTTGCTAACCAAGCTAACTCTCTTATTTCATGCTTACTTCTAATGGTTTGATGATCTAATGTTTGTATTAGCTTGCTCTTGATGCAAGTTTGAATGTGAAAAACCATCTTATTTGCCATACTTTTTATCGTCTCTTGAAGCCAAGGACTAGTGATGGCCAAGGATCCATGTGAGACAACTATCACTAAGAGGTTGGCATGTTAGTGGAGTAATTAGTAGTTAGAAATCATGAGACTTCTTTCATAGTATTCTCCTTTCTTTTCACTTTGTTTTAAGAATCATTTTCAAAACCTTTTTATCATTTTCTTATCGATGTTTTCACCAACTTCTTAGTTCATCTTTGTTTCATCTTTTTTTCTATTTTATTTTCCAAATCACTTCTCTTTTGTTTTCATATCGCTTTCATCGCCTTCTCCACCTATCACTTTTGGGATTTCTTTTCTTTTATTTTCTTTTTCATTCTTTAAATAAAGAAGACTTGTTAACAACCAACGTGAATAAAAACTGTTAATGCTTCTATCGCCTCCCGTCCCTGTGGATTCGACTCGTTGAGCCAATGCTATAACGGAAGTATCGAGGGAACATTAGCACATACAGAATTTTATTGATTTCATAAAACACATTTTAAGAGTGCTAGTTCCGTCCCGATCAATTACCACCCCAAATTAACAATTAAGAGGAGAATTAAGGGAAGAAATGAGGTGGTGGATATGCTTTGAGGTGGAAATTTTGTCGCATGAGGTGGTCTTATTGGATTGGAAGGGACGGAGGTTATAAGAAATGTATATATGTGAAATTGAGGAGATAATCCTCATTTTAATTTATCACCCCCCCCCCCCCACTCTCCCTGACATACACTCTCTCTACCTCCTTTCTCTCTTGGGTTCCCGCCAGCCAAGCCACGTGGCCGGCAAAAGTGACCCTCGACTATGGCAGCGGCAGCCTTATGAGCAGCAAGTTATTATCATCATCTTCATCACCCACTTCCTTTTATCCTCTTCTCCACCTTCTCTTTATCTTCTTTTTGAAACCAGGTCAGCCGATTGGCGACACGGAGATAGACGATACAGCTCTAACAGGCGACGGGAGATTGGCGCGCGTGGGGAGGGAATAACCCCCTGTTGTTACTGATTGTTTAGATCCCATAACGGGTACAAACCCAACCCGAACCCGACCCGTTATGGACCCGAACCCAACCAATTTTTTAAAAATGGTAAATTTACAGTTTAACCCCTGAAGGGAAAAAAAACTATTACATTTTGCACCTTAAATATTACAAATCTGACATTTAACTATTTGATTTGGATGTCGGGCGATATCTTAGCCAATCGGAGTCAGATTCGGACGATTATCGAACCATTGTGTTCGTGGAGATGAGAGCTACGCATTTATAGTGTTGGTGCATAATATTCGGTGTTCTAAAATTCAATAAAATCAGAGATGAGTGGGGTTCCCAATAAATTAGAGTTAACTATGAAGTAATTACAAATTATTGTTATGAAAACCATACTTGAAGTTATAAATGTGATATGGTGGCTTGATTTACTATGTTGAACTGTTGGTATGATGTGATACCATGATTGCTACTTTTATTAAACTATTGTTGTTGATGTGTATAAGTGTATTGATTGTTGCAGAGGAAAGGACAAGATATTATATCGCAAGACGGGGAAGAAGGGTGAAATATTATGTGTGTGTGTGTGTGTGTGTGTGTGTGTTTATGAAGAAGGGAATGAATATAGAACTAGAGGATGGGAAAACAGTGAAATCTTATATTTTTATGATATATGATGGAAAGGACCGGAAAAAAGAACCGACGGGAAAGAAGATGGTGAAAATAAATAGTTAATGAATCTGGATTGAATGGATGTGTATGTGTGATGTTTGTGAATGTGTAATAGACATAAGTGCGTACACTACACGTAATTAATTGTGAATGGTATGATGGACACCGCAAATGAGAGAACATAGATAACTTTTGACATGACATCAGAATACAGATAACTAAATTGTAATGACAACATCGACACTAGTTACTATACACACATCAGTACTATTTGAGCAAAAGTTAAAATTAAAGGAACAAACTAGATGAGATATCACTGTTCTCTAACAGGTTAATCGATTGATCACATACTTATTGTATTATGTACACTACACACTAATAATACCATGATAAATTATGAATCTCTCTACTCATTGAGCTATTGAGCTCACCTTCTTCAGACTGAATGTTTTCAGGTCAAGGCAAAGTAAGGATGCAGCCGAAGGACTTCTGGAGCGCGGCACCGGAATATCGTCAAATACCCTCGACGAACGTTATATGTTTGTATCGATATATTTGAATTATTTGAAGATATTTGTTTTATATAGATTTAGTGGTTATGTCATAGAACAAAATCGGATCTGTATTATTATATGTTAATGGTAATGTATAGTGTCATCTATTTTGATCTGGGTATGAAATTTCAACCTTGAATGATGGTCTGACTCCTGATTACGTATAGTTTTACCTATTTCTTGATCTAAATTTATGAACTGGCTTTGATGATCCTTTTTGACTATTGATACAGGTCATTTTTATGGGATTGACGAGTTGGAATAAGTATAATTCTGTATCCATGTAAGTAGGTTGGTGTTAGCCGAAATTTGATATATTGTATAACGGCAGACTTCCAATTATAAAAGAGTTGCTGCGATTATGAAATAATATTGGAGATTTTGAATTTGATTATGATAATTTGTTGATAAAAAATTGAGAGTGTTATATCAGCTATCCAAGAATAGTCTAATGGCTAAGAAGCATCCAACTTAAAAAAAGGCAAAAAAAACAACATAGAAGTTTACATCACCGCCTTTGTCCTTTTCTCACATTAGGAGAGACCGATTACAAGTTTTATAAAATTAGCAACTCTTGAATTTTGCAGAACTGAGTGGATTTTGAGACGGCTTTTGTTTAAATCTATGTTTATCATGAGTTGCTAACTCTTGTTAAAATTTGACCATTTATCAAGAATCAACTGGAATTAACTTAATTCTTGTGAAACAAGATGAGAGGAGATTTCGACAAATATAATGTGGATCATATGTGACACCTATTGCATGCACTACTTCAACATTTATTTTTGAAGAGGAAAAAAAAATTGAAGACGCATAAAATATGGAGAGGAATTTTATTTTATATTTTCTAAATTTTTATTAAGGATCATACAAAACATTTTTAGTTTTATATCTAGAGGAGTTTTTCATGTAACAAAGCAACGCTTAAAGTGTTTATCACAATGACGATGACTTGAGGCACTATAAATTTCTGCAAAAGAGATTTCAAGGACTTCAACACTCTTTCGTGAAAAGCAAATAACCCCTCAATTTTTTTAAAATTCCCTCTTCCAACTAAAATAGACATGTGAAGAGACCGCAGAGGATCATTTTAGGAACTTCGACATTTCTTTTGGATAGACAAAGATCTCCTAAGTGAAAAAAATATCATTTCATGCATATGTTTAAACTAAATCTTAATTATTCACAAAATACTTAATAATCATAGCGATGAATAAGCAAGGCAAACAAGAGAATCTCCTCCATATCAACACGAGAATTTGTAAACCAATCAAATAAGTGTTGGAACTTAAATTAAACAACAGAAGGGTTCGATATACAATAATTATCTTTAAAATAAACAAGGTCAAAGATCATGACTTTATCATGATCAAACCCTAAAAATATAGATTTTGTCTCCATGAAGATTGAAAGATATAAAAAAATAAAATAGTAAAGGCGAAAGTGTACTTTGATTTATGACTGAATTTCTTGAATTGTTAGGATGGGGAAGGCCTTCCAAAAGATCCTTATTCCTCTAGAATTTCTCTCTGCTTGAGGGGATCTCAAAGAGAAAAAGATGATCGTTCTTTTAGGATCATGATCCCTTAAATAATAACTGAGTTATTCCTTTTTTTAATTTGGCCCTTCCTAAATTAGAAATTATATAATTATCTCTACACATTAAATCCATGACAATTTAATACCCATTAGTCCAATTATTAACTTTATTATACCACAATTAATTTGGACTATACTTTAAGATAGTCAGACACATTAAATTCACATATATGAGCACACATACACATGTTGAATTATTTTCAACAACAACAATTTATCAGTGATATAATTTGTGAAGCACTTTGCATAGCATACTCTTTTTCCTGCTCTTTCCAGTGGTAGCAAGGTTTTTCCATTCGGGCATGTTTGTTTTTCAGAAAGTGGCTAGAAATTTGAGTTTTTTTTCGAACTTTGTGAGTCTCATAAGCTTTTCCTCCAATAGTATGTTTGTTTGGCAACAACAAAAGGGTTGAAAATAAATTTTGGACTGTGACAGTTTTTTCACTCAAATTGAGAGGAAAAGCCAGAAAATCTGACGGCAGTCAGGCCAGGCTTTTCCCTAAAAAAATCTGACTGCTGTCAGATTTTCCTGAGCCTATTTCTTTACCAAACGACTGCGGTTATTTAAACCCAAAAAAGGATAAGTAGTCTCAAAAAATAAGTTAAGATTTTCTAAGAAAATTTTATCCTACAATGAAAAGTTCAAAATATAGAATTATCATTTTTAATATTACAACTTTAGCATAACAATTAGTTAGTATATACATGTAATTAGTAAAACACCCAACACCTATAACATTAATTCTTCTTCAACCTCAAAACTCTCTATATTGCTCAACCCATAAACCCTAAAAAAATTTGACCCGTCCCCCTTACAAAACCGCTATATTACAAAACCTACTCTCTGTATTGGGTTGTAATACATGGGATAAAAGAAATCACGTCTCATAAAGAGAGGAAATAGAAACCTCTATGATTGCTTACTCCCGAGGGCTCGGTCAATCTTCATCCATGTTAAACTCTAATGAAAATGTTATCAAAATTATTCACAAGTGAATCATGATGTCGTCTGGATGAACTTAATCCTCCAATCCGAATAATGAGTTTCAAACAAATGGTTCTAACCGAATAAAAACTGTTAACAATATACTTGAAAGAGGAAGCAAAAGGAAGCTACCTTCTCTCATCCCCCACCCAATTGTTCTTGTCCTTAGGATGTGTTGGTCCTTCCTCTCCATATGACTCCATTGAAAGTTTATCAAAGATGGTCTCCATAGAGAACTTGAGATTGACAGATAATAACTTGAGAATCTTATTGCAGTGGGAATTTTTCGCCACAGAAAGTTGGACGCTCTCAATTGATCCTGTCAAAAATATAAAGAAAAGAACGTCTATCAGGTCAGGAGCACTGGTGTGGTGCCGGCCAAACGCCTATCAAGTCAGGAGCACCGGCATGAGAATAAGTACCTTTGTTTGAATAAAACTGAGAATACCAATTTCTTTTGGTGGTACACAGAAAATAACCTCTTTCTTGATAGAGATGAGGGTGTATTTATACCCGCCTAAGTTGTCATCGTGGGTGCAGATATTTTGGATCTCCTTAACTGCATAATCTGTACGTTATGAAATTCTTGTAACTGCCTAGATTGCGTCGCTTGATTATTGGGATAGCCATTCTGAGTTATCTGCCACAATCTATAATAGCCCACATTAATATAGGGGTGTTGTAATATTTTGAACTTGGAAATGATCTGGCAGCATAGCTGGATCAGCGAATCACAGAGATCGTGTTGTCTAGCTGTGAGTAGCGCAGGCTTCAGAGAGACTTCAGGTCAGAGTCTGCAGTAGTTTCAGAGATGGTCTTTATACCGATGACCGTAACCTCTGGAGAACTACATAGCTCTAATTGATTTGAGGTTTCGAATAAATGGTGCTAGAGTGATGCGGGCTCGAGTCAAGACTGAGGCTCTCTCTTTGGGCCCATGTTGGGATTGCAAGCATGCTTGGTCTGCTGGCAGAAAGGTGACTTGGCCGCTTGGGGTGCTACTAGGTGGCAGGATACATTGCACGATCTCAATATATGTTGGAAATCGACCACTACAGATGCCCCCTGTAACGGTCCCAGTTAAAATTTTCCGTTTGATTACAATCATCTCAGATAATCCAAGCGTGGGACCCATCAAGATACAATACTCTCATTACTAACATCAGAATGCTCTATACTATACATCAAACTCTACTAAGATAGCATGTATGATCTAAACATAATTTAACATTTCCAACACATTTGGTCCGACAACCCATTAGAAAACGCAGTATAAATATATTACTATTCCAAAATGTAATACAAGGTTAGAGTATAGCACCAAGCACTACAATGTTTACAAGTTAATAGCAACATCCAAATAAAAGTTATGCATAGTTTTCTACAACCATATACATATCAAAAGCAGAAATAAAAAAGGGTGAAATGTCTCCGTTGGCGCCTATCCCGCATATATTGCCTTTAAGCGGGTCCTTTGCCTTTGTCCAAACCTGAAGGTGGTAATAGAAACAGAGTGAGCATGACAGCTCAGTGAGTAAAACAATATTTATGCATGCCTGTTAAGTAGGTCTATATGGCCTTAATCATCAGGTTGGCAATTGTGTCTTTATACCATTTGTGTAAATTTTAGGTATTAGCTGAAGTCCCAACCAAAACACAGTAACAGGGCCTATTAGTCGACTAGGTCATCCTATAGTCGACTAATACTACTTATTAGTCGACTAATATTGAAGCTATAGTCGACTGGGTTTGATCCAAAAAGTATTTGCTTCTCTGTTGGCTGCCAGTGACTTATGTAGTCGACTACCATAACTTGTATAGTCGACTATACTAGGTGCTAGTCGACTTACACATCACTTATAGTCGACTAGGTATAGGTCAAAAGGTATGTTGCTCTCCGTTTGTCACTTATAACTAATTCTAGTCGACTACCCTTTCTGGTGTAGTCGACTATACTAAATACTAGTCGACTTATAGTCAACTATAGTCGACTATATTAGCTTAAAAGAAGTTGTTTACTCTCTGTTTGTTCTCTGTATCTGGGGATAGTCGACTACAGTCTATATATAGTCGACTAATGCTGTTTTCCAGCGGCTTGTCTACCCATTTATCTCACTTATAGTCGACTTATCTCCAAGGGTTAATCGACTAATCTACTGAAACTTTGTCTGTGTAAGTGATCATTTCAGATTCAATTTTTAAGAATTCATATATGATTTCAACATGGAATTTCTATCTTAGCCACATCAACATACTTATTGAACATAACACTGGGCTCCCCTTCGGTCTCCTCCGGTTCAACCCGATCCCTTCCTTCTACACGTCATTCAACGCAATAATTTCCCCCTTCCATCACCACCGGTTCAACCCGGTCCCTTCCTCCTATACATTACCGTATAATCTCCCCTTCGATCACCTCCGGTTCAACCCGGTCCCTTCCTCCAAAATACAATAATCACGTTCTTCATGTAATAGCAACATGCAAAGACACAAAAAGTAACGACAACATACAAGCTTCATAATCTTTACTTTAAAACATGCCAATATCATGGAATTCACTAACATGTATGAGTAGCTACTAGTGAAATTATCAATATGCGAGTCTTTACAAGATAATCAACATATCTCGACATCATAAAATGTGTGTAGCCATAAATATATGCATGGTATCAAGTATCATATTTATCTATAGAGCTCTTTCTCTAGAAGCATGTAGTGGACTACCATGTTAAACACACATGAGTTTAACTTCTACATGATTGCCATAAGATTATGTATACATAAAAATCTATAATTTATACCCATGAATTTATCCTTTAATTTCATGTCCATTTATCACTTAGAATTTTTCTTTTATTTCCAAGCTTTACCCTACCTATCATGTTACTAGGGTCCGGATGTTCTACTCACCCTTTGAAGCGGTTAACTCTTTATCAAGCTTGATCTCCTGCTATGACGGAGTCTACAAGGTCATAACAATGTCATAATTAGTTCATAGCTAAAAGAGCACAAGAGGGGTAGAATTCTTAAAGTTTTGCTTACCATTCAACCAATATCACCCCCCCTAACTTCTTATTCTAGATCACCCTTTGGCTCGTTCTATTGGGTTTTTGGAGGAGATAAAACATGAGAATGGAGCCTTTTTCTTGTATATGGAAGTAATAGGAGTTTGTGGGAAATGAAAGGGAGAAAGGGTGTTTTTTGTGAAGAAGAAATGGGGAAGAAGAGGGCTTTTTGGCTACTGCTGCTGCCCTTTTTGCTGCTGCTGCTGCTTTTTGCTGCTGCTAAAGGGAAGAGAGAGAGTTTTGGGGAGTTTGGATGAAGGGAGAGAGGGTATTGTCAAATGAGATTGTTCTCTTCATCCCCCTCCTATTTATAGCCCAATCTCTTCCATAAAAACATGACAAGTGTCCATCTCTAACCCATCACTCTACTCCTACACCTTACCGTATAAACAAGGCTCCATGCCTCCCCCCTTCATGAGGTAGTAGTACCCCCAAGCTTGGTGAGGGGGTATGATGGCAAAGTCAACAAGCATGAGGTTGTATTCATTTCTTATACATACATATGTATATACATACTAATAGACATGGTATCATGTATAGTATCTAGCATGAATACTTATTCCCTATCACCTCCTTAAAGTATTAAGATGTTAGGAAAAAGGGTGCTTATTAAGACAAGTGTTACATTATACCCTCCTTATGGAAGTTTCGTCCTCGAAACTTAACGTACCTTGGAACAAATGTGGATAGTCCTTCCGTATCTCCTCTTCCAGTTCCCAAGTAGCTTCTTCTATGTTTTGATTCCTCCATAAGATCTTGACCAAAGAAATATTTTTGCTCCTCAATTGCTTCTCCTTGCGATCAAGAATTTGTACTGGCTCTTCCGTGTAAGACATGTCTTCTAGTATTTGTAGAGGTCCATAGGAGATTATGTGATCAGGATCAGGTACATACTTCCTCAGCTGAGAGACATGAAATATATTGTGCATCCTCTTCAAAGCAGGAGGTAAGGCCAAACGATAAGCAACCGGTCCAATTATATCCAATATTTCAAATGGACCCACATATCTAGGAGCTAATTTGTTCTTACTGCCGGTGCGTCTTACTCCCTTCATTGGAGATACCTTCAGAAAACATTATCCCCTACCTTAAATTCCAGTGGTCTGCGGCGATTGTCTGCATAAGCTTTCTGCCTGCTCTGGGCTGCTTTCATCCTTTCCTTGATCAACTTGATCTTCTCAGTAGCTTCTTGAATCACATCAGAGCCGAATAGCCTTCTATCCCCAACTTCCTCCCAACAGATTGGTGATCTACATTTTCTACCATACAATGCTTTAAATGGAGGCATACCAATAGTGGACTGATAACTATTATTATAAGCAAACTCCACTAAGGGTAAATAGTTGACCCAACTCCCCCCAAAATCTAATACACAAGTTCTCAACATATCTTCCAATATTTGAATGGTCCTTTCTGACTGTCCATCTGTTTGGGGGTGTGCTGCTGTACTAAGTTGTAATTTAGTGCCCATAGTTTTGGACAAGCTCTTCCAAAATCTAAATTGAAATCTAGGATCCCGATCTAATACAATGGACTCAGGTACTCCATGCAGTTTAACTATTTCTTGGATATATACTTGAGCCAGTCTTTCCATTGAATAATTGATCCGGATAAGCAGAAAGTGGGCAGATTTAGTAAATCTGTCTTTTACTACCCAGACTGTATCTAGTCCTTGGGATGTCCGAGGAAGTCCAGTGACAGTCCATAGCAATTTGACACCATTTCCATTCAGGAATAGGTAAGGGCACCAACAATCCTGGGGGCTTCTTATATTCTGCTTTCACTTGTTGGCAGACTAAACACTTGTGGACAAAATTAAAAATATCTATTTTCATTCCATCCCACCAGAAGTTATGACGCAGATCTTGATACATTTTTGTGCTCCCCGGATGAGCCGTATACGGGGTACAATAAGCCTCCTTCATTATTTCTTCGTTGATCTCTGCTACATCCGGCATACATAATCTGCGTCTAAATCGTAGTACATCATCTTTTATTTAAAACTTCTTGAGTTCTCCTTCCTGTACTTTCTTCATAACCTTCCTCACTTGAGTATCTCTTTATTGGGCCTCTTTGATTTTGTCATATAGATCAAATTGAATACTTACTTGATTCAGTTAATACTTGGTATTAGAAAGATCAATGACTCGTACCTCTATTTGCATTTCTTCTAGATCCCTTAACATTCTCGCTTGGCGAGTTATCAGAGTGGCCATGGTTCCTCCTGATTTCTGGCTCAAGGCATCAGCCACCACATTGGCCTTTCCAGGGTGGTATTGGATAGTAATATCATAGTCCTTCATCAGTTCTAGCCATCTCCTCTGCCTCATATTCAGTTCTTTTTGTGTGAAGATGTATTTCAAACTCTTATGATCAGTAAAAACTTTATAAGACCCTACATACAAGTAATGTCGCCAGATCTTTAAAGCAAAAATCACAGCGGCTAAATCTAAATCATGAGTGGGATAATTTCTTTCATGAATCTTTAATTGTCGGGATGCATAGGCAATAACTTTCCCATGTTGCATTAACACACATCCCAATCCTAATTTTGATGCATCACTTTAGATGGCAAATCCTTCAGTCCCCGAAGGTACAATTAGAACAGGAGCAGATGTTAGCTTGATTTTAACCTCCAGGAAGCTCCTATCTTGTTCTTTCCCCATACAAACTTCTTATTCTTTCTAGTTAGTTGGGTCAATGGTGTCACAATTAGAAAGAATCCTTCTATAAATCTTCTGTAGTATCCAGCTAATCCCAAGAAATTTCGAACTTCAATAACATTTGTGGGTCTAGGCCAGTCTTTGATTGCTTCAATTTTTATTGGGTCCACTGATATTCCCTCTTTGGATATAATATGACCAAGAAACCCTACTTGCTCCAGCAAAAATTCACATTTCTTCAATTTTGCATAGAATTGCCTCTCTCTCAAGATTTGAAGGACAATTTTAAGATGTTTCTCATGATCTTCTCTATTCTTTGAATAGACCAAAATATCATCGATGAATACCACCACAAACTGGTCTAGATATGGTTGGAACACTCGATTCATTAAGTCCATAAATGCTGCTGGGGCATTAGTGAGTCCAAAAGGCATGACTAGGAATTCAAAGTGTCCATATCATGTCCTGAAAGCCGATTTGGACACATCTTCAGGTTTGACTTTTAACTGATGATACCCCGATCTAAGATCTATCTTAGAAAATACACAAGACCCTTGTAATTGATCAAATAAGTCATCAATTCGAGGAAGAGGGTACCTATTTTTGATAGTGGCCTTATTCAATTCCCGGTAGTCAACGCATAGTCTCATACTCCCATCCTTCTTCTTAACAAATAGTACTGGTGCTCCCCAGGGAGATACATTTGGCCGGATGAAACCTTTGTCTAATAAATCCTGCAATTGAGTTTTAAGTTCTTTCATTTCTGCAGGGGCCATACGATATGGTGCCTTTGAAATTGGGGCAGTACCGGGCATTACATCTATTGTAAATTCTACCTCCCGATCTGCGGGCAAGCCTGGTAAATATTCCGGGAATACATCAGGGAACTCATTCACAACTGGAATAGTCTCAATTTTGATATCAGTTCTAGTGGTATCCAAAACTGAAGCCAAAAATCCTTGACATCCTTGTCTCATTAACTTGGTGGCTTTGATGGCTGATATGTGGGGTATATCATGACTAACTTTTACTCCTTCAAAATTAAACTCTGGAGCTCCTTCCATTTTAAAGATGATCCTCTTCCTATTACAATCTACATGGGCACCACAAGCGGACAACCAGTCCATTCCTAGTATTGCATCGAACTCCATCTCGCCTAACTTAATCAAATCAATAGATGTTTTCATTTCTCCAATTATCACTTCACAATTCACATATCTAGTGCTAGCTATCAAATTTACCCCCATGGGTGTGGATACAACCAACTGAAATCCTAGGGGTTCCGATACTTGATTTAATTTATAAGCAAAAGCACTAGATATGAACGAATGAGTAGCTCCAGGATCAAATAATGCATGGGCAATATGTCCTGATATGGAGATCATACCTTCCACCACTGCATTTGAGGCCATTGCTTCTCGGTGGGTTAATGCAAAAGTTCTTCCTTGCACCCGTGGTTGCTGAACAGATGACTGAGTTGCAGCAGGTCGTGGAGCATTACTGGGCTGCATAAAATTATTGGCTTGTCCCCTGGGAGGATTCATCCTCATGATTGGCCTCCCACTTCCTCTACTCTGCTCTTGGCTTCCGCGCCTTGTCGAACAATTTTTCTTTAAATGTCCCACCCCTCCACAATTAAAGCAAGCCCTATCTTGGAAGCAGTTCCCAAAATGGTTTACTCTGTACCTCTGACACCAGGGGCCTCCGAGATTCTGGGGTGGGACACAGAGGTAGCTTGTGTTTTCGAGGAAGTGTCTCTGTTCCTCAACCATATTCCTCTGCCTTTGGCCCCTCCTCCCCTTTGAAGAGTGATATTAAACCTAAACCCCTTGCCACTGGTGGATCCTGATGCCATCATCATTGATCGTCCTTGATATCGGGGGCGCTTAGAGTTGGGAATTTCCTTCACCCAGTCTTCCTGACCTTCTTGCATATCCATTTCTACCTCCAAAGCTTTCACAGCTTGGAGATAATTTTTCAGTTGCAAAGGAATCAATCGGCCTCGAATCTCTGATCTCAGGCCTTTCACGAACCTCTTCGTCCTTTCTGCTTCACTCGTTACCAAGGCATCAACATACCTGGATAATTGAGTGAACTTCTGATCATATTGAGACACATTCATCAAACCTTGACGTAATTCTAAGAATTCTGACGCCATCTTATCTCTGGCCGTCTCAGGGATATATTTTTCAGTAAATTTGTTCACTAAGAATTTTCAAGTGATTGATTCTCTTGTATTTTTCACACTATGCTTCACCGCCCTCCACCAATGTTCTGCTTCCTTTTGAAACATAAAGAAAGAGAAAGATACCCTTTACTCATCGGTGCAGTTCATAACTGTAGGCTGTCTAAAAATCACACAGACAAGCCACCAAAACGCAGAGATTCAAGATCAAGGCGCGTTGGCTCAACGCCCGCGTCTCAGCATCAAGGCGCGTCGGCCCGAAGCCCGCGTCTCAGCATCAAGGCGCGTCGGCCCGAAGCCCGCGTCTCAGCATCAAGGCGCGTCGGCCCGAAGCCCGCGTCTCAGCATCAAGGCGCGTCGGCCCGAAGCCCGCGTCTCAGCAACAAGACGCGTTGGCTCGACACCCGCGTCTCGGTTGCAACTACCCGAAATAAGGGGCCAGTCACTGCGCATGTAGCGGGTAGTGGCCCCTCATTGTGGAGCGTTTTCAGGGGGCACGTTCATCCCCAGGGACCTCTATAAATAGCCCTGTTGACATCAACAGAGACAGACACACAGGGAGAGACGTACCTACATACAGGCATACGCATCCAACACGCGTAGAGAGAGACACGCACGATCACCGGACGAAGGCATCGTCAACAGAGAAGGAGAGAAGACTCTTCAGCAAGCTTACTGCGTACTAGCTGCTCTTTGCCTAGCTCCTCTTCTAGAGTTTTGGTAGACAGAGCCGAGTTACTCTCTCTACCGACCGAAGAGAAGATCCCTGACGGTCCAAACAGTCATCTGGTCAACGGAGAACAAGATTCACTCTCCACCGCCACCCGAAGAACCCAGCACTAAACAAAAGGGGAATTCAAGATTCAATATTCTCCCTCCCTTGTAACCGGAAGATTAAGCCGGCTGTAATTTTTCATCTGATTCAAGGAAATTTTACACCAGCTCCTTTTCCGCGTCAAACAAGAGATGGCGACTCCGCTGGGGAATCTGTTTGTCACTGATGAACAAGCTGTGGCGCAGGATGATGTTCTCCATAAGGGGAAGATGGTCGAAACGCTCGTTGTCGAGTTCGACTAGGCGAAGTATGAAGAGTTCCTCTCTTCTGGCTCCAAGAGCCCAAAGACCCGCGTCTGCCGCAGGGTCTCAACTGAAAAGCTACCCAAAGCCCAATCTGAGGCTCTGCCGGGTGCCGATGCCCACTGTGCCAAGACAAGTTCACGCGCCAACGCCTCCCAGAAGGCCCGCGTGACCTCAGGCACTGCTGTTGCGATCAACCGCGTCGCACAGAACACACGCGCCAACGCCTCCCAGAAGGCCCGCGTGGTCCCAGGCACCACTGCTGCTGCGATCAACTGCGTCGCGCAGAATACCCGCGTCAACGTCTCTCAGGAGACCCGCGTGGTGAACACTCTTGGTTCTGTAAACCAGGAGGTTGTTGGTTTCTCCCCTCCTCCACGACGCAACCGGAATGCTGAGCGTCGACAGAGGAGACGCGCGCGTCAACTCCAAGTCGGAATCGTTGGTTGTCTGACTGGGGGTGGACGCGGCGTACAATCTGATGCCTTGCCCGCACCTCGTCCAGTGCGTGAGATCCGCGTTTGGCGACCCAAACGCGAGACTCCTCAAGTTGAGTCCTCTGAGGACCAACTCATCAAACGCCAGGGTGAAACCTCCGCGTCTTTTCAAACGCAGGAAGTACGCACTCGTAGGCGTGGGGCCCAGCAGCCCGCTCTCTCTCAAGCAACTCTGCCCAAACGCATCAGGCAGCAACGCGAGACTCGCGTGCGCGTCATACAGCCGCGTCATGAGAACCGCGTCCCTGAAGTCTGCGTCCAGGCTGAACAGCACATGACTGTCTCCCGTCTTCGACGTTGCGAGACCAGTCTCTTTAATCCCCCTCCCACGGATTTGAGGGATTATTTGACAAGGAAAAGAAGTGCCAATCAAGCCACTTCATCATGCTGCTGTCAACAGCTCATCCATATGCTCTCTGGATGCCATTATGGATCAGGCATGCACCAGCAGTCCTTAATCAGACAGCTGACCCTGATTCCCCCGTCAGCCAAAAGAAGACGCTCTCACAGAAGGAGAACCTTTTCAGATGTTGAATACCCGGAGCTTACTGCAAACATGACTAGCAGAAGTAAGGGAAAACAACCAATGGTCAACTCAGAGGAATCTGACTCTGAGCCGGAAGGGGTGTATCAACACACTCGCACCCGGACGGGGGCCATTCCCCCAATTGACTATAATGCCTTAGCCCGCGGCATTAGAATGGGTGATTCTCACTCCGCTGTAGTGGAGTCGTAGGCTTCAAACTCTTCCGTCGAGAAGGAGGCTTCCGCCTACATGGCAGACACTCCTAAGGAGACGGCCAGGCGTTTAGAGCAGACGCAGAAGCGCCAGATGGATATAATCGCCTCTCAACAGAGATCCATTGACTCCCTCAAGCATATGCTTGAAAAAATTGCTTGAAGAAAGAGCGAAATCTCCTCCTAGAAGGCCAAAGGGTAAAGGGAGAAGGGGAGGAAACTCATCTTCCGAACCTTCTGAAGAGAGACAGCAATCTGCTTCGGATTCGTCCAAACCCTCATCGCAAATAAAAAGCGACCAAGACCAGGAGAAGACTCATGCTAAGAGGATGAGTCAATTAGAACGACGCCTCGAGGCCCTTGCCAATCGCAAGGACCTCCAAGAAGCTGGAGTGGTCCGGCCCTATCCGACTGAGTGGGACTTAGTTCCATACCCTCCTAAGTTCAAGGCTCCAACCCTCCAAGCATTCGACGGGAAGGGTCACCCAACCAGCACATCTACTACTTCAAATCCCAGACCGGAATGTAGTAGATAATGACGCCATCCTGGCGCGACTGTTCATCGGCACCCTGAAAGGGTTGGCTTTTGAGTGGTTTATGAAGCTCCCGGAGGGTTCTATCAAGAACTGGGGGGATCTGGAGAAGTTGTTCTTAACACGCTTCTTCGAAGATGATTCCGAAGTCACGATGCCCACCCTTTTAGCTACCAAACAGCGGAGAGGGGAGTCCGTCAAATCTTTCGTGGAAAGATTTCGGAACACGGCACTCCGGTGCCCAAGCGGTATGACCCAGGCCACCCTGGTGGAAACATGCCGCCACAATCTCCAAACCTCACTCCTTGCTCAAATAGGAGTTGCTGAAAGCCGCACCTGGAAGCAGTTAGTCCAACAAGGTGAACAGGCTGAGGAGATTGTTGCCCGTGTCACGGCAGAGGAGAAGCATAGACAGCGACTCCAAGAACTGGAGGCCTTAGACGACAAGCGTCTGCAAGCCCAACAGCAAATCGAGCTCTACCAAGCTCGAATTACCAGAGCCTTCAACAAGAAAGTTAAAGTGCGAACTTTCAAGAAAGGCGACCTAGTCTTAGCCGTCAGAAGACCCATGGTAATGACGCACAAGACAAAAGGAAAATTCCAACCCAAATGGGAAGGACCATTTGTAGTAGAGTCAGTCTACTCAAATGGATCATATCGCCTCATAACCTCGAATGGCGATACACTCATGATGCCTATTAACGGCAGGTTCCTGAAGAAATACTATCCCTAGACAGTATTCTTCCACTGATCAAGTTAAAAATACACCTCTGATCAGAAACATCCGACGCCTCCGACGGCTAAGGATAGAGGAAAATGTTGGCTTTTAAGCCCAACATCAGTCTTCGACAACTCATCATGCTGAGGGGAATAGCATGGCTAGCCCAACTCAACGGTAGTTGGTAAAGGCATCTCAAATCCGTTGATAGCTGAGGGTTTGATAAAAATCCTAAGTGGACTTGATTCCACTCTTTCCTCCAAAATCCCTTACCAATTCTCATCCACAGAATGGTAGGACCACAAAAAAACAATCGTTGCCAAGTTAACACCATACCTCTGGTAATGAGATACCCCTTGTAGAGTACAAATCTTGCTTGTCAACTCTACATTTTGCCAAGTTAACACTACACCTCTGGCACTTCAAATTCCACTTGTCAATTCTCGTTCATAGAATGACAGGTCCTCAAATTATCTTCGGCATCAAGCCAATTCTTGTCAAGTTAATATCACACCTCTGACAAAACCGCTGTTTAAGTTAACATTATACCTCTAAGCAGCACTTCAAGTTTCTGCCAGGTTTAATATTACACCTCTGACAGTCACTTTTCTTCAGTCTTCCATATCGAAGCTGAAATGCATGATGCCAAGTTAACAATACACCTCTAGCATCTGAGTCATCGCTAAGTTCAACAATACACCTATGGCCATGACCTTTCCTCGACTTCCTTGTTCAAGCCGAGATGAATGATGCCAAGTTAACACTACACCTCTAGCATCCGAGTCATCGCTAAGTTCAACAATACACCTATGGCCATGACCTTTCCTCGACTTCCTTGTTCAAGCCGAGATGAATGATGCCAAGTTAACACTACACCTCTAGCATCCGAGTCATCGCTAAGTTCAACAATACACCTATGGCCATGACCGTTCCTCGACTTCCTCGTCTAAGTCGAGATGACCAATGCTAAGTTCAACATCACACCTCTAGCATTACCTCACTGTTACGTTAAACATTACACCTATGACAGTGACATTCTGAGTTAAGTTAATATCACACCTCTGACTCACATCCTTGTCGAGTTAACACCACACTTCTGACAAGACTATCTCCAACCCGTTAAGTTAATATCACACCTCTAACGGTAAAAGCTTTACTAGATTCCTCGCGGGTCTAGTTTCACTTGTTATTCTCTTCAACAGAATAACAGGTCCACCTAAAGACATTGTTAGGTTAACATTACACCGCTGACAATGTTTTATCAAATTCCCCAGCTGACCTTGAATCAAGTCAATCCCAGACACTTGACAAAAGTTCACCTTCTCTGGAGTACGCATTCCCCCTGTCACTTTCTTTTATAAAGTGGCGGGTCCACCAAAATCATTCTTTTGCTTCTAAAACAAAACATTCAAGACAACAGAAAGAGGCAAAAAGAAAAGTGTCACTTTTATTGATATTCAAGCATATGAAAGTGATACAAAACGCTCTCTTATACAATAAGATTGAGTGTTACAATTAAGGAGTACAAAGAAGTCCCTCTCTCTCTTAGAGGCCGTACTCACTCCTTGAAGCCGCATCTGATTCCAAATACATGATGTCCGGGAAAGTGCCCGACTGTGACGACAATTGGAGTCGGTTGCACCATGGCAACAACGCCAAACTCTGAAAGCGCCCTAACTGACTAAGCTAAGAGCAATGGTGTTCTTGAGGTCCGGTGGCAGCAGAAAGTCCTGCAACCCTTCATTCATCACCATCCCTTTCCCCAGTAGGCCATCTAATGGAATGTCCTCGATGTCACTTCTGGAGTGGGAGAGGAAGAGGATCTTATCCGCCACCACAACCGCCGGACCCTCATCGCCGTCATGCATACCCTGACCATCTCTTGCCATCAGGCATGTTTGGTACAGGAGATCTGAAGAGACCTTGGCGAGGGTTGGGTCCTCGTCAGAGACATAATATATTCTCTCATAGGTGACGAGGACCATAATATATTCTCTCATAGGTGAACATTGAACAAGCTCGCCGATTGAAGCATTCTTCCAGGGGACCAGCGAACCTGCAAAGAACAAATAAGAGAATCAGAAAATCTGGAACTTAGTAAACTTTAACAAAAGAAAACTAAGTAACAGACGCGGCAGTCTTTAGAGACTTCAGACGCGGGTCAAAACTGTGCCATGCGCAGGATTCAAACGCGGCTTTATCTTGCGTCCGCGCCTAAAAGCACAAGACGCGAAAAAGTGTAAACGCCGAAAATTGCCATCTCTCTGCTGGGTGAACAGGAGTTGCAAGATTTAGGTCGGAAACTTTGAATTCATCCAAGGCATTGGCTATAAAACGCGTCAAGACAATGGCTGTAAAACACAATGAGCAACGCGCGCGTCAAGCGCCCGCGTTCAGAGGAGTTCAAATCAATGGTGCAAATTCCAGAAAAGGAATGCGCCAAGACTTCTTTCAGACGGTTACGCCAAGGTGCAGGCCTGGATGGGCTATAGATGTCATCAGGGTGACATACCAGCAGGAGCCTCTATCCAGAGCTGGCCTTTCCGCGTCCAAACGCAGGTGCGCAAGATGATCCGAGAGAGGATTCCTTCTGAAGAGACCAAACAGAGGCATGAGAGCTCTGGGTCATCTTCATCCACGGGGTCACCTTCACCCATGAAAACGGTTCTCTGAAAGATAACTCAAGGCGTGGTCTCTCAGAGCAAACAAAAGAAAACAATCCAAGTTTGGATTATTGAGAAGGGGGCACACCCTATTTATAGGCAATTCTCAACAACTGTCATTAATGGTGCGTCAATCGGAACCGTCGCGCATGACTGTCAAAGCCCAATCAAAAACGGACGCGTGGAACGCTGCTTTGGAAACCGTCAAAATGCGCTGGTTTTTCAACCGCCAGCGTCGGTTCTGCATGCAAGAGCATTAACGCCTAAATCCATTGAGAGGCCGACGCGTGGATAACTGCCTTGGGAAGCAACGAACGACCCAGAATCCCAATCGACAGCGAAGACTTGACGTTCAAAGATCTCCTAAAATCTTTTAAGTCAGGTTGCATTAAACGCAGATGGGAAAGCCGCGTCCCTTCAGCAGACAAGGCTGCGTCTCTTGCGCCTGCCCGATCTGCGCAAAACATATTTGCGTTATTCAGAGCCGCGTCTCACCTTGAGATTGACGCTGCGTCTCACTCCATGGACTGACGGCCGCGTCTCACTTTATGGATCATACTGCGTCTCATCTTTTGATTGACGCTGCGTCTCATCAAGAAAATCGCGTATCAATCTGTGATTGACGCCGCGTCTCATCAAAAGGACTTAGTGAAATCTAAGTTCCTAGTGAATGATGACCGCGTCTCACTCTGTGATTGACGCTGCGTCTCATCAAAAGGACTTGGTGAAATCTAAGTTCAGGTGGACTGACGCCGCGTCTCATTAAAAGAACTTAGTCCTATCTAAGTTTAGTATTCACAGCCAGTGATCAAGAAGTTGGGTTCATCCGCAGCTAAGCAAAGAAGGTGGAGCCAAAACTTCGAAACTTTTATATCAAAAGAATGATAAAAGTGAATACAAAACACTCTTGATAAATTGAGTGTCCTTTTCTTTACAAAAAGAAAAAGAAAAGAAGGCTAAATGTCCTGGTTCGCCAAGGAACGGATTTGTTCCTTGAGGCGGTGAATCTCGTGTTGGCGCGTCCTTTCAGCTTCCATAATAACCCGGTCCCGCAGCTCCTCTTCAGATAAGAAATTTCTTGCGGCCAGCTGCGTTCGCAGAGATTCCACCCTGGAAAAATGTAGAGACAGACTCTCTTCAGCTCGCGCCTTAGCAGCTTGTTGCTCCTCAAGCTCCTCTTTAATGGTAACGAGCTTCTTCTCATTGAACGCAAGCACAGCTTCCGCCTTGGCAATGGTGTCACGAGCCTTGGCAATGGTGTCACGAGCACTGATGATGACTTGCTCAGTGCTCTGCATGGTAAGCTCGGATTCCCTTGAATCGGCGGTTAGTCTTTGACATTCAGCCTGGGAATATTCGAGGCTGCGGGCCTCTGCAGCAATTTGTGCCTCCGTCTCCTGTCGCTCTTGTTCTTGAGCAGCTAGGAGCCTAGTCAAGGTGGCCTGGGCCTCATCAGAGGAGCCAGCATTTTCCAAAGACTCCAGCTCGTGCAGGTCATCTCCCAGTTGCTTCACCACCCGCAGACATGCCTCGGCAAGTGAGGGGCCTCCCGTTAATTCGATGTTCACGGCTATATTTTCGAGAAGCTTCTGGGCAAATTTGAAGGAGCTGCTCCCACGTAAGATGAGATCAATACATGATCCCATCGAAGCGAAGAATTGTTGCACCATCTGACGTGCTAGTTCCCCTATGTCTTCACCACCTGGGAAGCTTCCCGACCCCTTTTCTGTCACAGGATAGGGGATATAAGGCGGATCCTCTCGCACCAGAGCCGTGCTGGCTGTCGATACGGCAAGAGCTAGACTGGCCGCTGACGCTTCCGGAGGTACTACCTCTGCAGGAGCCTCCACGACCAATGAGGGAGTAGTAAGCACAACCTCCTCAGAAACCTCCACCGAGACTTGAGCTGTATGGCCTTCTGGAAGGGTACCGACCATCGGACTCTCCACCTGAGTCCCCTCAGTCCTCTCTGCAAGTTATCGCAGCGTCAGCCACAATGATGGAAAAGCGAAACATTTAAAACGTCAGAGCTGCCTTACCAAGATGGAGGTCCAGAGGTGTCGAACCCTGCGGGGTAGAATTCTCCCCGGCTTCAGCAGTAACCTCCTCGCCCGCAGAGTGAGAGCCTTTTCAGCCTCAGTGGTTGCTTCCTCTTCTGGCAGAGTGGAAGGCTCCCCAGTTTCAACAGCTGCCCCCTTTGAGGGTATCTCAGCAGCCGAGACCTCAATCCCCTTAGGCCGGGTCAACTCTATCACCATCTCCTCAATATGCGAGGAGGTTGAAGCCTCAGCATCTTCAGCCGACCCTGCAACATAAGAGAAGAATGTTAGAACATCCTCTTCGAAAATTAAAAGGGAAAGCAGGTCAAAAGGTGAAAAGAGTACCCCCAACAGGAACAACCGCCGGCTGCGATACCGTTGATGGCTCACCCCCGTATATTTCTTCCTCCGAAATATGGGAGAACTTTTCCGGATCAGGAAAAGTGGGTTCATCACCATAATCAACATCGTCTTCAAACTCGCTTTCCCCCGATAACGAAGAAGACGACAGCACAACGCGAGGAAGCTCCGCAACAGGAGCCTTACCTCCAAGTACCCCAGTGGTAGGACTAGGGTCGACTGCCCTAGGACTGGAAACGAAGACAGACGGAGACCCGGGCTGTTGAGCTGAGGAAGACTTGGGCTGAGCCGACACCCCCGGAATATTGACATCTCCTCCGCTCATTATATCAATCTCTAGCTGCTCATCCTCGTCAGTGGCGGCAGATCGATCAACGAGCTCCCCTTCCTCCGCAGACCCGTGGCCTCTGCTAAGCGACCTAGGGGGACGGACTAAAGGAATGTCTTCTTCAGCTATGTCTTCCTCCCTCAGCGCCTTGACGACAGCAGGGAGCTCTTCAGATTGAGAGACTTCGGTTGTCAAGTCTCTTCGAACCTTCTTCGGAGCGGGTTCAGCAGTGGGAGTAGAGCCTTGACGACTCTTGCTCACCGCCTGTCGAGACTTAGTTGCTTGCGGCTCTGCCCTAGTCGCTTGTGACTCCGCCCTTGGTGGTCGTGGCTCCATGGCTCGTGGCTCCCTTCTCATTCTTCGCCCGACCTCCTTTTGGGCCTTCAGGTACTGTTCTACGAGTTTCGTCGGTTTACTAGAATCCGTCCTTGCCTCGAGACTTGCATTGATGCTCTCGATGCATGAAGACGCCGGAAAATAGTCTGGTGTTTGGATGGCCTGGGAGTACCAAGTGCAGAAGCTGAAGCTCGTACGGCACTTGGGCCCTTCGAGAGGTAGACGGAAAGTTACTCCCGTCCCTCCAGCCGCACTGTAGTACCAGGCCCGAGCACCCTCGAACAGGTTCCCTTCGAAGGCGAACCGAGCATTGGGGTTCCCGACATAGAGTTGATCGTAGCCGAACTGTCGGGCAAAACGGTTCGGCATGTATGGCTCGATGGTGCATGAAGTCCCTTGCCGGAACATCACATATCCCGGCCGGATGTTGATCAACCACCAGAAGACTCCCGCAGGCAGTTGTGTGAAGTTATCCCGACCAGCGATATCAGCGAACAACTCCCCGAAAGCCGCACCAGGAACGTCTGGAAAGCAGCGGTTGAGCTGGTAGTTCGTGGCGCAGGAAAGACACTTCCTAATATAATACAGGTAGGTGTCACGCCACTCCGAACGTTCCAGCCGCTGCACAAATGGGACATGACCCGTGCTCCCACGCGCCGCCGTCATCAAAGAAGGGCAATGCATCACGTACCAAGCCATGAGGTACGTGTAAGGCAGTTCAATCCGAGGGTTAGGGCGCTTCACCTTCGGATTCCCCTCTGAGTCGACATATGGCTTTCCATGGGAGTCAACAGTCTTCGGGGGCTCGCAGAAATTCTTGGCTAACGCCCGTAGCCCACTCTGAATACCGGCCGCCACGGCCGGAAGAAGAGCTATGGGGCTACCATGAGCCAGGAGCACCGCCGGGTACACCACGTCGGCAACAATAACTTCGTGTGGCAGCGTGGGCACCACACAACGCTTCAACCACAGCATCAAGAAGCCCGCCAACAGTGCTCGACTAGAGATGGAAGTCCGGGCTTGATGGTGAAAGCTTTCAAAACCAAGTCAGGGTCGAAACCGTCCTCGTTCGACTCCGTGGTGTAGAAGCTGTTCGGAGCCTGGTCGATCCTGTCTTCAATTTCCCTATCGGAGCTGGGAGCCAGTCGGGTTATCGGGAGGTCTTTATTGGTAACGTTGTTGAACAGATAACTAGCCCAAGACACTGCTTGACTCCTCCTGACCTCCAGGCAGTTATCTGACCGCAGATGTGGAAGTGGCACATCACCTCCCAGTAGGTCTCATATATTGCGGGAAACTCTTTTTCCAAAAGTGGAGCTCCTTAGTGGTAGGGACATATTCCTCATAAGGAATGTCCCCTGACGCCAGCCCCGAGACCTCATGCAGCTCGTGCAGTGCCAGGCCCGTCTCTCCAACCGGGTGAAGAATGTCCCCGTCAGAGAGTCATATCGCTCCAGGACTCCGAAGAAATTATGAGAGCTTGGTGGGATACCCCACTGTACGGCCCTGACCGCCGGGTATAGTCCCACACACTCTAGCAGCTCTTTAAGATCGGTGAGGACAAAACCCACCATCCTGCCCCACCAAATATTCCCCGTAGAATGGATCCACCCATGCGCACGGAACTCAGTAGGATAGTCACCCTCCGCTTCCATAAACGAGTTAAGGAAGGTAGCGGCAAGCTGTGGTATCTCCCCGACCGGAACATCGGACTTGCGCGACGCGGGGAACAGGCCGACGGCTGACCTGTCATGACTATCATGGCGGTTTACCTTCTGGAAGCCAAAGTCACCAAGGGTGATTTCGGGGACACATTGGGAAATGTCCCATTCCATCTTCCGAGGGATGGACATGTGTTGGAAGTAGGACAACGGGAACATCCTCTCCATATCCGGAAGAAACAATCTTCCATCCTTTATCTGACGGAGCCATTTGTAAGTTCCTCCAGACACGCGACGGCCGTCATCATGAATGCGATCTCCGAAGAAGAAGGCAGGCTTCTCCAGCCTGACGCCATCATCCGTTTTGAATGCGGCATCGGTCATAAGCGCCCGAAAGGTTCTCCTGTCAACATTAGAGAGCCTCTCCCTGCGATCCGGCGACTGGTCAGCAGTCAATGGGACACTCATTCTTAGCACGAAGGTCAAGCCCTGGTCAGCACCACCTACATGTCCAAAGTGGCGCGTCTTGGCAAGTGAGCCAGAAACATGTCGCACTGCGAAAGAAAAGGACACTTAGTCAGATACTTCATTAAAAGCAAGGAAAAATGCTAAGTGTTCATGACTCCAAACGCAGAAGAGAAACTGGACGCAGGAATTATCAAATTCGCGTCCAGACCTGCGAATCTGCGTTCAAACGCAGAAAAGATACTGGACGCAGAAGTTATCAAAACCCGCGTCCAGACCTGCAAATCCGCGTCAAGTGGCACAGAACGCAAGGATCAAATTCGCGTTCTGCAAACCAAGACCGCGTCCAGATCCTTCACAGTTAGGAAATCTCTAAGTGAAGGACCCGAAGTGCAGAGTTCACTGGCGTTAGGTCATCAAACCCGCGCCTCGGTTATCAACTCAAAGACCGCGTCCGA
Organism: Agave tequilana; assembly: GCA_038442645.1. Lineage (NCBI taxonomy): Eukaryota > Viridiplantae > Streptophyta > Magnoliopsida > Asparagales > Asparagaceae > Agave > Agave tequilana. The sequence continues at coordinate 55,669 of JAVJIF010022416.1, forward strand.
GACTGCGTCTGAGAATCAAACCGGTTCATATTCTGTGTTAAGAGTTTTTTTAGGGTTCTCTAAAAAACTTCCAGTAACGGTGAAGCTTAGCCAAAATGGCATCTTTACCTCGGAAAACATCCTGCACGGAGGAAGCGCCCCCTTGGGCCTCGGCAATGGTCGCCTTGGAGGACGACGCGGTCGGCTTGGCCTTGGGTGCCATTGATGTTCAGAAATCTGAGCAAGGAGATGAACAAGTTCGAAGATGAACAGAGAAAGAAATTCTTTTTCTCAGCGAGTGCGTTCGGAGAAGAAGATGCATCTCTCCAACTGTTGCCTTTTATAGGCACAGGGATTCGCGAAGATACGCGGCGTGTGGCCCGGTAGACGCTGCAGCGAGTCGCCGCTTGACGCGTGTGACAAAATTGTTTCTGAACGGAGAAGATCATGCGTCGCAACCCCGCCACGAGTCAGCAGTCGACACGTGGAGCAGTTCATTCAATGAAGCAGGAAATCCGCGCGCCAAAAGGCGAAATTTCGCCGGTTCCCTAGGCCAGCTGGCGGCGTAATCATGACATGGCACAGAATTCGCGCCCAAAGAACGCACCTCCTCGATGGACATGCCACGTCAGCCTCTCCATGAATGCATTCGAAAGGTCGCGTCTCTCTAAGAAATTCGCGTCTTTCCAGTCTGGCCAAATATCGCGTCTGCCTTATGAAGATCAGTCGCGTCTCCATTGCCAAAGGACGCACGTTACAGCAGTACCATCTCTGCTTTTTGAAAAAGAACCTGCGTTTGGCCTCTTGCTTCTGCAAAATCAGTTCAACAGTACACTGACGCAAGCAGACGACCAACCACTCCTGGCTTAAAGCGCGCCAGTGACAGACTAAAAGCAATCGGGGAGGTTTAGACTGTGCATCTAGACACTCAACATGATCAACTCTGGGGGCTTCAAAGAGTTCAACAGTACACTCGCGAAGACCAACTCCAGATAAGATTAAACCCGGAGCATCAACAGTCTAGTCATGAAGGCGAACTCAGCTAGAGTCCAAAGTATTTCGAAATCCGTCCCAGTTAACTGCGGAATGTCGAAAACTTTGGAGGGGTTCTGTAGGCTGTCTAAAAATCACACAGACAAGCCACCAAAACGCAGATATTCAAGATCAAGGCGCGTTGGCTCAACGCCCGCGTCTCAGCATCAAGGCGCGTCGGCCCGAAGCCCGCGTCTCAGCATCAAGACGCGTCGGCCCGAAGCCCGCGTCTCAGCATCAAGGCGCGTCGGCCCGAAGCCCGCGTCTCAGCATCAAGGCGCGTCGGCCCGAAGCCCGCGTCTCAGCAACAAGACGCGTTGGCTCGACACCCGCGTCTCGGTTGCAACTACCCGAAATAAGGGGCCAGTCACCGCGCATGTAGCGGGTAGTGGCCCCTCATTGTGGAGCATTTTCAGGGGGCACGTTCATCCCCAGGGACCTCTATAAATAGCCCTGTTGACATCAACAGAGACAGACACACAGGGAGAGACGTACCTACATACAGGCATACGCATCCAACACGCGTAGAGAGAGACACGCACGATCACCGAACGAAGGCATCGTCAACAGAGAAGGAGAGAAGACTCTTCAGCAAGCTTACTGCGTACTAGCTGCTCTTTGCCTAGATCCTCTTCTAGAGTTTTGGTAGACAGAGCCGAGTTACTCTCTCTACCGACCGAAGAGAAGATCCCCGACGGTCCAAACAGTCATCTGGTCAACGGAGAACAAGATTCACTCTCCACCGCCACCCGAAGAACCCAGCACTAAACAAAGGGGGAATTCAAGATTCAATATTCTCCCTCCCTTGTAACCGGAAGATTAAGCCGGCTGTAATTTTTCATCTGATTCAAGGAAATTTTACACCAGCTCCTTTCCGCGTCAACAATAACATCTAGGATCTTCTCTATCTGGAGAAGTCATGTTTCAGCTTGTAAGGGGTCCACCTCCCCTTCAAATACAGGCAGTTTCATTTTCTAAAACTGCTCCAATGCTCGGTGGGAGTTGTTATTACTTGCTCTGGTCATTAACTGTGTGAGCCACTCCGGCATCACCCCTGGAGTTCCATTACCTCCTCCTATCTGGACTTCAGAATCTTCATTGTTGTCCATGGGGTGTGCGCTCCCCATCACACTATAGTGTGACACATCGAGCGACAAGGACTCATTTGGTCGTAGCTGATTTAGATCCATGCGTCCTTCCTATAAGATAAGGACGTCTAATCAACATACTTCTCAATTGGAAACAATTTGGATAAATTTTTTTTTCATGCAACCATTTTAATACCATATTCATCATCACTTTTGCAAACAAACAACTTGTTATATATATGTGTGTGTACATCCCAACATGGATACGAAGATATTATACTAATATGTCTACTCTTTGGATATCCGAACTAACCCATGTGCATACATATAAGATGTGCCAGGGCATATACAACAAACTCTTAGGATATCCATCATCTAGCATACTAGGCTTATACATGTATGTACATCAAAAGTGTTTGCTCAAAGGTTCATCCTTCATAGGGTAGAGTCTCCCCACTTGAATCTCCGCTAGTGCTGCTACTATCTTCACTATCATCTATGTCTTCCTCGGGGTCTTCCCCTGGTAATTCATCTCCTGCGCAGCACCAGTCATCCAGATCATCATAGAGGTCCATGTCGTCTTCCCACGTTTCATTCCAAAAGACACCTCCATAAGTGAATCCTCTTCGGGCCTCCTCTTTTATTGTACTAGTATGCTTCATCTCTGCTACCTCAAGCGAATCCCTAACCAAGCTCTCCGTATCAATAATGGTTGGTTCAGCCTCATTAGACGCCTGAGACTCAACCTCCTCATAGTCTATGTGGTCTGGGGCTGTAAATATGTCCTCTGGATCAGTCTCGTCAGACTCATATCCCCAATCCATAGAATCCGCCATCCAAGTCACACTCGAGCTATCTGAGCTAGAGACTGGCCAATATATGTCAGAGTCCCCCATCTACATGTAAACAAAAGTCGTATCAATCTCAATCCCATGAAATAGTCTCAACATAACGGCTATAATCAGAAAGAAGAAGCATATATATACACACTTGCACTTATACTTATCCTTAGTCTACCCATAAGTCTCATGTTTTTAGAATAATTTAGGTTCAATAGATAATTCAATGCATTCCCTCGTCCCAGTGTCCCATCCCACTAGAAGTTGTTACTGAGAGCCCGCACCCTCAGTCAACTCACCCGAATCAGGATGTGCGGGTACCCTAATTCTGATGCAAGAAATACTTAATTACCGCTTGACTCATGGTTAATCCGTCACATAAAACTCACTACCTAACTATGATCACATGTCCGTAGGTATAAACCTAACAATTTCATCGTCTCCTGCTCCTTCTACTTATAAACCTTTGCTCTGATACCAACTGTAACGGTCCCAGTTAAAAATTTCCGTTTGATTACAATCATCTCAGATAATCCAAGCGTGGGACCCATCAAGATACAATACTCCCATTACTAACATCAGAATGCTCTATACTATACATCAAACTCCACTAAGATAGCATGTATGATCTAAACATGATTTAACATTTTCAACACATTTGGTCCGACAACCCATTAGAAAACGCAGTATAAATATATTACTATTCCAAAATGTAATACAAGGTTAGAGTATAGCACCAAGCACTACAATGTTTACAAGTTAATAGCAAACATCCAAATAAAAGTTATGCATAGTTTTCTACAACCATATACATATCAAAAGCAGAAATAAAAAAGGGTGAAATGTCTCCGTTGGCGCCTATCCCGCATATATTGCCTTTAAGCGGGTCCTTTGCCTTTGTCCAAACCTGAAGGTGGTAATAGAAACAGAGTGAGCTTGACAGCTCAGTGAGTAAAACAATATTTATGCATGCCCGTTAAGTAGGTCTATATGGCCTTAATCATCAGGTTGGCAATTGTGTCTTTATACCATTTGTGTAAATTTTAGGTATTAGCTGAAGTCCCACCAAAACACAGTAACAGGGCCTATTAGTCGACTAGGTCATCCTATAGTCGACTAATACTACTTATTAGTCGACTAATATTGAAGCTATAGTCGACTGGGTTTGATCCAAAAAGTATTTGCTTCTCTGTTGGCTGCCAGTGACTTATGTAGTCGACTACCATAACTTGTATAGTTGACTACACTAGGTGCTAGTCGACTTACACATCACCTATAGTCGACTAGGTATAGGTCAAAAGGTATGTTGCTCTCTGTTTGTCACTTATAACCAATTCTAGTCGACTACCCTTTCTGGTGTAGTCGACTATACTAATACTAGTCGACTTATAGTCAACTATAGTCGACTATATTAGCTTAAAAGAAGTTGTTTACTCTCTGTTTGTTCTCTGTATTTGGGGATAGTCGACTACAGTCTATATATAGTCGACTAATGCTGTTTTCCAGCGGCTTGTCTACCTATTTATCTCACTTATAGTCGACTTATCCCCAAGGGTTAGTCGACTAATCTACTGAACTTGTCTGTGTAAGTGATCATTTCAGATTCAATTTTTAAGAATTCATATATGATTTCAACATAGAATTTCTATCTTAGCCACATCAACATACTTATTGAACATAACACTGGGCTCCCCCTTCGGTCTCCTCCGGTTCAACCCGGTCCCTTCCTCCTACACGTCATTCACGCAATAATTTTCCCCTTCCATCACCACCGGTTCAACCCGGTCCCTTCCTCCTATACATTACCGTATAATCTCCCCTTCGATCACATCCGGTTCAACCCGGTCCCTTCCTCCAAAATACAATAATCACGTTCTTCATGTAATAGCAACATGCAAAGACACAAAAAGTAACGACAACATACAAGCTTCATAATCTTTACTTTAAAATATGCAATATCATGGAATTCACTAACATGTATGAGTAGCTACTAGTGAAATTATCAATATACGAGTCTTTACAAGATAATCAACATATCTCGACATCATAAATATGCGTAGCCATAAATATGCATGGTATCAAGTATCATTTTATCTATAGAGCTCTTTCTCTAGAAGCATGTAGTGGACTATCATGTTAAACACACATGAGCTTAACTTCTACATGATTGCCATAAGATTATGTATACATAAAAATCTATAATTTATACCCATGAATTTATCCTTTAATTTCATGTCCATTTATCACTTAGAATTTTTCTTTTATTTCCAAGCTTTACTCTACCTATCATGTTACTAGGGTCCGGATATTCTACTCACCCTTTGAAGCGGTTAACTCTTTATCAAGCTTGATCTCCCGCTACGACGGAGTCTACAAGGTCATAACAATGCCATAATTAATTCATAGCTAAAAGAGCACAAGAGGGGTAGAATTCTTAAAGTTTTGCTTACCGTTCAACCAATATCACCCCCCTAACTTCTTATTCTAGATCACCCTTTGGCTCGTTCTATTGGGTTTTTGGAGGAGTTAAAACATGAGAATGGAGCCTTTTTCTTATATATGGAAGTAATGGGAGTTTGTGGGAAATGAGAGGGAGAAAGGGTGTTTTTTGTGAAGAAGAATGGGGAAGAAGAGGGCTTTTTGGCTGCTGCTGCTGCCCTTTTTGCTGCTGCTGCTGCTTTTTGCTGCTGCTAAAGGAAAAGAGAGAGAGTTTTGGAGAGTTTGGATGAAGAGAGAGGTATTGTCAAATGAGATTATTCTCTTCATCCCCCTCCTATTTATAGCCCAATCTCTTCCATAAAACATGACAAGTGTCCCTCTCTAACCCATCACTCTACTCCTACACCTTACCCTATAAACAAGGCTCCATGCCTCCCCCCTTCATGAGGTACTAGTACCCCCAAGCATGGTGAGGGGGTATGGTGGCAAAGTCAACAAGCATGAGGTTGTATTCATTTCTTATACATACATATGTATATACATACTAATAGACATGGTATCATGTATAGTATCTAGCATGAATACTTATTCCCTATCACCTCCTTAAAGTATTAAGATGTTAGGAAAAAAGGGTGCTTATTAAGCAAGTGTTACACCCCCAATTTTCCCTTTTCTGATGTCTGTGATCAAAAAAAGGGAAAAGCATGATCGAGTTGATTCTCCAACTAGGGTCTGGCTTGTCGTTTTATAGTTAGAGAAAAGTAGTTGACGTATCTTTTCAAATCTTGCGCATTTAATGTTGTTTTTACTCTGTATGGCCAGCTATCAAATCAATTGTCTGATCAGCGTACGTAGAAGAAAGGTAGTCATCGTTTGGCTAATAGGGTTTGTTGGGATCCATGTGACGGTTCGATTTTAATCAAGAACCGCCACGATGCCTCGATTTCAAACTCTAGACTATCATTACAATGATATTCCCTTTCAATGTATAAATAGGGGCGAGGATTTGGGCGACTTCTCCCAAAACCCTAGGATTTGAAGCACTCAAAATTTTCTTCTCCTTTTGCCCCCAAACTCGCTATCCAACTCTTCATTGTCCGATCGAGCATGGATCAGATTTCTGAATGGCAGGTCATGGAACCATGATTACTACTAATGAGAAGAGGAGAAGATCATCCCACAAGATGAGAATAGCAATGGACTTCGACCCTAAACCATCCATACTCTATAGCTAGGAGGATGTTGTGAGTATCTAGAGAGGCATCGTGGTCCCCTTACCTTCTGGTATCAAAGTGGAGTGATGCCCTATGGAAAACCCATAATATTTCTCCTCCTGATGGTGGTGCACTTCCATTCACAGATTCTGGCATTGGGCGTGTAATGCCACTGACTGACTTTGTTTGGCATGTGTTGATATTATACAATGTTACCCCTACTCAGTTGGCACCAGATACGTGGCAGGTGATTCTGGGCTATGAGGCTCTCTGTGCCCATTTTGCTGCTTCCCTCGTATAGTTTAGAGGATTTCTTCTCTTTTACACGATGTAAAGACTTTCGCTGGGGACTAGCTCCTTCAATCCGGCGGGAAGCTAGGGCAAATTGATTATTAATCTCCTTGATAGCGATCACGGGTGGAGCTCCACCATCGTTCGGGTTTCCGGTCCTTGGGATGTCACGAAATAGCGTAATCGTGGAAGCGTTCTGACGGCCTGGTCCGAGGGGCCCATTACCAAGGAATTGAATTATCCTTGGAAGACTTCATTGAACGGCGAACAGATTCTTAATATTGATTACATAGTACAACTGGAGTTGGCTGTTGGACCCTCGTAACCATGTGGTGGCCCCAGTTATTCCCAAAGATAATCTGCAGTAGATAATGTAACGTCGCCGACTCTCAGCACTGCCATGGAAGAGTTTTTGCCCGAAGAAGTTGAGGGTGTCTCAAGCAGCTATTGCTCTCCAGAGGGTGAAGAAAGCGAAGGGGAAATTGCCTGCTCGTATCAGCTCACTGAAGAGGAAAGGATCCAAGCCAACCTCCCAAATGTTGAATGTTAAGGATATAAGTATCAACTTTGTTCCTCTTTTTTTTTTTATTGTTGCACTTCCCATTTTATCCATGATTCACAGGGTGTCCCTGACGTTGCTTACAGATCCGACGATGAAGTAATGACAGAAATTCAGAAGCTTCACAGTGGCTCGGTTTCAGATAAGAAGTCAGGCTCCAGAAAGAAGATTATTTCTGCAGCTCCAAGAAAGTCGACCAAGATCATGATTCCACATGTCATCGAGCATCCGAAAGAGCCTTCATTAGGGATCCTTCTGAGTCTCGAGGTGGTGATGTGCCATCTGGGATCCAAATCCCTACCAATGCGCGGTCTTGGGAGAAGGCTCTAGTATACAACTGCTAAATGATCATTCCTGGTTGGGCATGACATGGATCCATCTCCAGGACTCTAGAAAAGATTTATCTCTGATATTCCTCAGAACCCGCAAGCCCCGGCCTTTAGTTCGGAGTTAATTGCCAGCGACATGACAGGGAGACCATCCTGAGTGTGGGGAGTTTCCTCGACGGAATGGAGGAGTTCGAGAGCTGCCCCTTGAGGGAACAGAGGCTTAAATGGAGAATCCCTTGCAAAGGTCTGTTGACTTATGGTACTTCCTTTTAAGAAATGCATTATTTGTTAATGAATACTTGGTTTCTACAAGAGCGTGTCGCTTGTCCATGGAGTGATGA
>JAVJIF010022417.1:0-84759 GCA_038442645.1 Agave tequilana
ACAAGATTTCATTTCAGCATACCCATTTGAACTTGCCAAGACCCCAAATTTTGAAAACGAAATTGACATTTTGGCAAGTTATCCCTTTCCTGAAATTGAATTTGAGAATGAATATGATCCTGAACCTAAACTCAGTAATTCAATTCTACTTCCTGATTCAATAATGACTCTGGTGTCTTCACCTGATTTCAATCTTTTTGACGAGTCAGCATTGGATCCTGTGCTAATTAATCATGAAATTGAATCACCAATCTTTTATAATCATCATATTGAACTTGACCAATTTCATACTTTTGAAAGACCCATTGATAAATTGGCAAGTTCTCATTTTTATGAAATTGAACTCAATGAGAAATGTAACCTAGATTCTAAAATTTGTGATCCATTTCAAATTCCTGAATCAATATTGACTCATGTTTTGTTACTCAACTTGAGTAATATTTTAGAGTCAGTTTTGGTTCCTACACCTGTAATGCTTGAGTTTGAATTACCAATGTCAAGTCACATTCTATTGTTGGTAATGAATGTGGACTTGAGTTTCAACTTCTTGATTTGGGCCCACTTCCTGAACCAATGTCGACTCCTGAACCTTTACTTGACTTAAGTCACTTTTCTAAGTCGGTATTAGTTCCCGTACTTCCTAAGTCCAAGTCAATCATTCCATCTTTTCACACTCCATTTTGGGACAAGGGTGTTGATAAAATTGACACCGAAATTATTTGAGAAATTTGGAAATTAGATGGGGTAAAATTCTTAATCAAAATCATTCATATATACATCATTTTAGTGGGTTATATTAGAGAGATTTCTTGTAGGTTCCTTTGAACTCTACATAAATTAGATTGGGCCGAATTTCGTGGACCAATCAGGCCACCACCAGAACCACCATCTTAAGGTAATATTTTTCTTCCCTTTCTTCTTTTTCATGCATCTATGCATAATCATACATTGAGGACAATGCATGAGATAGGTGTGAGGGAGGGTCTAACATAACTTAAGTTTTCCTTTTTATTAAAAAAATTAAAAAATTAAAAAATTAACATTTTCTTTACTTTAAAAAAACTTTTTGAAAATAGAAACAATATTTTGACATATTTTTTGTAAGAAATTAAGTCAATTTTAAGGAATAGGAGAATCATAATTAGGATTTCTTATACTTGGTCAAAATAAGATTATTTGTTTGATTTTTAGGGTTATGAAGATAATTTTTCAAAGTAAATTAGTCTTGATCTTTGCCTTGATGAAATATGCGCACTTTATATACTTGCACACTTAGGGTTCAAAAATAAAGATTCTTATGCCATATTAAAATATATATATGTATATTCGATTAGCTAGGTGTTTTGGCCAAAGCAAGCCTTGGTATTTATACAAAAGATGATTAGATAAGTTTAAAAAAAAGAAAGAAAAAAATATTTATAAAAAATCCTCTGATTAAGCTGGGTATTTGTGCCTCATAAAGCATAAATATTCACGCCTAAAAGTGGTTCATATAATAAAATCTTTAGTTTTGTGGCTTTGTTTGAATGAGTCCTTAAGTCCTTGGGGTGTTTTCTCACCCTGGGCCCTAAGACCGTTTGGTTTGGGAGTCACCAATTAAAGACTCGTTACATGGACAGATTAGAAAGCCTAATAGAACTAAGGAATAATACCACCAAAAATAAATAAATAAATAAGACACATGAGTTAGAGTTAAAGAACCCTTAGTCAAAATTTTCACGGTCACGAAGGTGCATATGACTTAGGGTAAAGTAATAGATTAGATGAGAAGTACAATTTGACTCCTTACTTTGATTGATAACAAATTTTTGAATAGAGGCTAACTTTAGGAATGAAAAAATTTAATTTTTCTACAACTTATAGATTACTTAATTCTTACAATAATATTTCAAATATTTTTCTCTTTCAAAATGTGTTTTTAAAATACTAACATTTTTCTCTTTCTTTATGGATTTTATGGGTGCAATCCGCTGAAAAGCCTCACGACATAAAACTCATCCTGTAGGAGGAAGAGGTTTAACGGCTTGTTACACATGCTCAGTGCAATCATATGACCTGCGAAAGTGGTCTAATAAATCTTTGGCATAGTTTTGTTATTTTACTCGAGGACGAGCAAAAGATAGGCATAGGGGTGTGATCGGTCGTTGATATTGCACAATTATTATCATATTCTCATACTTATTATATAATAAACTCTGCTTTTAATCCTAATTTTTGTCTAATTTAATTGCAGGCCCATGGCTAAAGGAAAGGAAAGAGAAACGAGCCCAAAGCCCACAAAAATTTTGATTTAATTCAGAATTAATTCAAAATCAGAAAATCAGGGGAGATAAGAGAAAATCAGATCGGTTGAAAACTAGTTAGAATAAATCCTTACAAATCTATTAGTTAAAGCCTAAGATCAAAGGCCGTTTTGTCAAATTCAGAAGCTGAAACGAGAAATCCAGAATAAGATAAAAGAAAATCGCGAAGCCAAGGAGTACCACCAACAGGGTGTGGCTACCTGGCCACACCCTGGCCGCGGAAACGCGACAAAAGCCATGTTTTCGCTACTTGTTGCGGGTTGTTGGGGGAGCGTTTGCTCCCCTATCTTCGTACGCCTCTCCCGTTGGGTTTTGCCTATAAATACAGAGTTTTTTAGAGACCACAGGGAACGACCAAGTAGAGAGTAGAATTTAGGCTATACTGTAGTCTATAACTTAGGTTTTTAGTTTTCTTTTATAAAATTTTTATTTTCTTTATGTAACTGAGAGGAGAGGAGACTTTCATGGAGAAATGAGAACAAGCCTGTACTGAGGGTGACACCGGTGTAAATGATCTTTTCTTTCATTGTTATTTGAATCGAATCGAAGTTTTCTTTTCTTTTCTATTCTTGTTTTCATTTGCTTCCCTCTTCTGTGTTTGTGGATCCAAATGAATCCGATAGCCTCGAAGTTGCCTCACCCTTACAAGTGTCGTTGATGGCTTATGGTGATGCATATCCATTTCTATGATAGTGTAGCTTGCCCCTTCATTTCATAGTGTAAATCGGGAATGGGGAAGATCCTATTCATCATACTTCGCTCGCCTTCAAACAAAGGTACATCGTCGATACGGGTAAAAGGTAAGGAGGCGCCGAAGATGTAAGTAAGTTAGTTAGGTTTTAGTTTTCTTTTTTTTCTTTTAATTTTTAGTTTAGATCACCAACACCACAATCTCCCAACACTTTTATCACTCTTTTCAACTTCTTTGTTTATATCCATTTTATATTTTCTCCACCTTCTTAATCTATCACTTTCTTCCTAACTTAACTTTTTAACTTATTTTTCCTTTTCTTTTAAAGAACTAAAAGAAGATCTTTAACCATTGAATGTAACTTAAAAGAGAACTTACTAAAAAAGCTTCCATCGCTAGTCCTTCCTTGTGGATCACGACCAGCATAGTTACTTGTTATTGCGGTAGTATTGAGTACTTGCACTCTTTATTCTAAGTTCTAAACACTAAAATCTGCTAAAATCTATTCTTGTGTGCAGTAGTAAAATCAATCAACCTACACTAAAAAAAAGCCTAAAATCTATTATTCTGCTGATTGTTTGATTAGTTTGATGTAAATGAGAAGGAGTATTGAAGATAAGAAAGGATGAATTTAATATATTAATAATAGATTTGATATGGATATTCAATTCTAATCTGCAGCTTATTGGCATATAATTACAGAATATAACTTATCAAATGATAAATTAGAACAGTGATCACTTAAGAGTTGTAAACCTCTAAATCTTCATTCTATATCATCTTGAATCATTAGATTTGAGTTTCAGTAGCAAAAGTTATGATTCGAATACTAAAATGTATCCAGTGAGAATCCGAGTCAAAATTACTTCATCTCATCCGTTGATCTTCTCTCTATCCACTTATCTCTTTGGATTTTGAATTTGGACTCTGTATTTGACGTTATTCTCAGTTGATCTTTATCTAACAAAAATGGCTTTATAGAAATCTGAATTTTATCGGTTTTTATTTGGTATTATCTTTCTGATTTGCACTGATCTTCAGCTGAATATTTGCTCCAATCCTTGATTTGTTCTAACTAGATCTGAAATCATCCTCAGCAAATGATTAGTCTCTAATTTTGTATAATTTTCAACACATTCTCATATTTATTTGGTGTAAAATTCTGCTAATAAAGCTTTACTTGCTTGATCCTACGTCCATGGTGTGCAAATGAAGGAGAAGACCTTAATCACCATTTAATGGGTGATTAAAGGCCTACCAATAGCCATTGACTTTAAGGAGGCGATTTTGTCAGTCCAGGGCATCATATCAGCAAACTAACAGACCCACCTGACAGGGGACAAACTGGGCGACGCGCTGCCCGAAGCCAGGCGCGCGCGTGCCTGCGCTTCGGGCCACGGGTCACCCTCCTGGCCCCCTTTCCCTTGGTGCCTATAAATATTCCCCCTGGGGTCTGAAGGAAGAGATATCTAGAGAAGATAGTTGTATTTTGTTGCTTTGTTAGGAGTTGTAGTTGTTGTTGTTCTTCTTCTACTAGCTTTAGTTTTAGCCATTAGAGTGAAAGAGAGTGTGTGTAAGAGTTGCATTTGAAGGGTGACAAGCAAATACAAGTAACTACTTCTCTTTCTTCTTTCAATTTTCTTGTGCTTTCTATTGGTTTTTACTTTCTTATTGTAGTGTAACTTCCTTTATCTCTACTTCTTTTTTTTTTTGTTATTTCTTTTCTTACCATGTCTAACTAACTCCTCATTGCATAGCTAACTAACTACTAACCCACTAATCTCTAACAACTTGATTGATAACCCAAATGAGTCAATAGTGTCAAACAAGCCATGTGCAAACGAGAGCTATGACATCTTAAGACGATGATTCTAACTCTAACTTACCTACAAGTATTTACCTTCTTATATTTCATACTTAAAAGTTTTTTTTGATGATCTATGGATTTTGTACTTTGCTTGTTGTTGTAAGTTAGATACTTTCCTTTTAACTTTACCGATACCATTAGTGCACTCGTGTCTTCCCGTATTCTCGCCTTCTATTGGATCTTGATTAGGGAATGTCCGAGTTTTTGCTGTGTAAAGCTTAGTTATAGGAAGAACTTTCACTCGATTTACACGTGAATAGTTCCAATGCATAAGGGTTAAGCTTGCCTATGATCCATCGTGAGGCTATATCTTCAAGAAGTTAGGGATTAGTGGGAGCAATTAGTAGAAGTTAGCTATGCGCCTTTACCATAAGAAAGACCCACTTTTATAAATCACCAAATCATTTTCAAACAATTCATGAAACAACTTGTTTTCATTTTCCAATTCTTTATTTGAAACAAAGAACTTTCTCTTTTCTTGAACGAAGAAGCCACATCAAGCTTTCATCGCTCTCCCTCCTTGTGGATATGACCCGTAGAGCCACTTTGCTACTATGAAAGAATCGTAAAACCAGTAACATCGACCCACAATCTTTTTACTTATTATTGTGCTTACTTTTTGCCGATCAAATTTTGACGTTGTTGCCGGGGAGGGAACAGCTTTATTGTCCAATACTAAAGATTTTTATTTGTTCTTGTGTGTAGGAGAAGTACCAAGGAGCTTACTATTAAGGGAAGCAAAAGAGGTGGCCAAGGACATTGCGCGAGGATTCATTTGTCCTCGAAAAAATTCGTGTAAAAGTGAGGTTTTCTGATTAAAGTACTAACAAATGTTTGCAGGGTTGCCGAAAGCCGCTAAAAAAAATTGCTTTCTAAATCTTTTAGTTCCATTGAATGCTTCACCTTATACATGTGTAATAAACTCAACAGAAATTCACTTGTTGTTTAATTGAAATTTGGATTAGACTTTTGCATTTAGGGCACGTGTCTATTTTAATTCATTTCACTTTCTGTTGAAGAGTGCTGGAGAAAAGGTACGTGTGCATTCATATAGAGTAGGACCAACATTTTTGGAGTGATTATCGCTTTGAGTGTTACCTTGTTGTGAATAAACTGTACACTTGCACAATTGACTTTAAGGGCAAAACCAAAATAAACAAGATAAGGTGGGGATTTTATCACCCTTCCTTAGCCAAAAAATCATCTCCAAGTGCACTCACACTTTCCCAAGCCTTAACTAAAAATCAATAGACGTTGGCCCTATGGACATCTCGGACTCACTAAGAGATTAACCTAGGTTGGAAATTGCAAGAACTATACTCCTGCAAAATCAGTGTCTAAGGAAAGTGGATTGAGAGGTAAAGCCTCGAAAGTTCCGTGGTTTGGCGTAATTAGGCTCGTGGCTCATGCTCGGATACCTCCCCCGAGCTTTGCTCTTTCCTGGCCGATTAGCTTGTAGTCGAGTTCCTGCAACAACCTTCCCCGGAGAAACGATCAGTTAGGAGTCGTCTAGGTCCAGGTACCTTAGACTAAGGTTTGGTGGTTGTTTTTCTTTCTTTTGTTTATTTTTTATTCTTTTGATTGTTTGTTATTTTCACGTTGTTTGTGGTGTGCTGCATGCAAGAGTGGGTGAGAGATCCTGCAACTTCCAAATTAACCAGAAACACTTCTCTACCCTTGCATCTAGAGCCGGTGATGGCGTCACTTCAGGACAGATTTTACCCGATCAGAACGTCATTATCATCTTGTATAAAACTGCCTGAGGCAAATGAAAATAATTTTGAATTAAAGCCTCAATTCATCAACACTCTCCTAAAGTTTCATGGTTTAGAATCGGAGGATGCATACTTCTTTTTTAGGGAATTTGAAGAAGTGTGCTCATGATGCGTATCCCCCATCTAGGAGACGATGCCGTTAGGTTCCGTTTCATCCCTTTCTCCCTAAAGGACCTAGCGAAGAAATGGTTGTACAGTTTGGCGGTAGATTCTGTCACGACATGGGATGATTTTGTCAAGGCTTTCTGAAGAAATTCTACCTAATTCACAAAACTGCCCTCAGTAGGAAGAATATCATGTAGTTCAGGCAAGAACCGAGTGAACCATTTTGGAGATACTTGAGCGATTCAAAGATCTCCTAGCTCAGTGCCCTCATCATGGTGTGGAAAAATGGCGTCAGTGTCAGATTCTCTACGATGGCTTAGATTATCAAACGAAAACCCTTTTAGAGACCATGTGTCAGGGAGGGTTCTTGCAGAAGGATGAGAATTAGGGTTGATATTTATTTGAGGATTTAGCTGAGAAAACCCTGCAATGGGAGCCAGCCTCAGAAAAAACTAAGAATTCACAATCTATAGCTTCAAGAGGAGGGCTTCTATCTCTAAAATCATCCATAGCTGCCGAAGCTAAGATTGCAAACCTAATGAGGACAATAGAGGCTCTAGAGATAAAAGAGCAGCCAATGTCAACCAAATCAACCCACCACCAATTCACAATACGGGTTGTTCATACTGCCAGGCACCAAACCATGTCTTTGAAGAGTGCCCTGTTTTTCATGCCCAGCAAGTGCCACTGGAACACCTAAACGCGGCTTACTCACGGCCGTCGCCTAATCCCTACTCGCAAACATACAATCCAGGTTGGAGGAATCACCCAAATTTCTCCTGGGCCCAGAACAATCCTCCTAGGCCTAATTTCTCCAACAATTTTCACCATCCCAGTCCTCCACCAAATTTCCCCAGTCAAGCTTCGTCTTCGTCCTCTCAAAGTTCACAAATGGAAAAGAAATTCAGCAAAATAGAGGAGAGTAGCTTTCATGAAGTCCCAAGCCGCTTTTATGCAAAACTAGGGACAACCACTGAACAACCATTCACAAGCTATATCGAGATTGGAAATGCAGATGAGCCAATTAGCTAGCTCCCTAAGTGAAAGACCTAAGGGTACTTTACCTAGTCAGCCGCTAGTTAACCCAAAAACCTCTAATCAAGCATATGAAATTCAGGATCCATCGATCAACTAGTACAATGCTGTTCACACACTTCGATCTGGAAAGAAGGTAGACAACCAGGTCTACCAACAGAAAAGTCCAGTCCATCCTGATCCTACTCCAGCCTCCGCCTCTTCTAGTTCCTCCCAAACTGCTCCTCAAATATCTGACGGGGACAAATTTGCTAAACAAGTTCATAAGCCTATAGCACCCTTTCCCAATAGGCTTAGGAACAATAATAAGAATATGCACATGGAGAAGATGCTAGAATGTTCAACCAGGTTAAATTGAATTTGCCACTTCTTGACGCTATCCAACAAATCTCAGCTTATACCAAATTTCTTAAGAATATGTGTACGAAGAAGAGAAAGACAAATGTGCCCAAGAAAGTGTTCTTAGAAACCAATATCAGCGAAATTCTGTCTGGCCCCATTCCTGTGAAATACAAGGATCCCAGATGTCCCACCATTTCCTGCACTACAGGATACACTGAAATTAGTAGGGCACTTCTTGACCTGGGAGCAAGTATCAACTTGCTACCTCTCTCAGTATACTACCAACTTGGGTTGGGCGAGCTAAGTCCAACTCAAGTCACAATTCAGCTGGCTGACCGATCTGTGAAGATCCCGAAGGGAGAAATCACAGACGCCCTTATCCGGGTCGGGATTTCATCTACCCGTTGACTTCATTGTGTTTGAGACTCAACCTGTATCCAATGTAAGGTCTCAAACTCCAGTCATCTTAGAGCGCCCATTCCTTGCTACAGCCAATGGCATAATCAACTGTAGGAAGGGGTTCATGTGATTGACCTTTGGAGACATGACGAAGGAAGTCAATGTCTTTAACTTTGGAAGACAACCTAGGGATGTCAATGATCAGACTTTTGAGGTCAATTCCATTGAAAATCTGACCAGTAAGCATGAGGAAAGTATGGAGATAGAGACAGAAACAGAGTTTGATCTGGAGGCTGAGGATTTTAATCTAGACCAGATCGTAGATTAAGCAGTAGATTGAGCATCAAGCCCAAGTGTACCTCATCAGAGGATTGTAAGTCCAGAGATTGCCTACAATGAAGCAACACCTTCCCTAGAGCTAAAGGCCTTACCTGAACACCTCAAGTACGCCTACCTAGGCGGAAAGGATACCTTGTCAGTCATCATAGCATCCCACTTGACTGAACAACAAGAGGACAACTTAATGTCTATTCTAAAAAGACATAGAGAAGCCATTGGATGGACGATGAAGGACATCAAAGGGATAAGTCCAGCCATAGTGCAACATAGAATCCATTTAGTCGATGAAGTAAACCCCAGGAGGGACCCACAACGCAGGCTTAACTCACTCATGCAAGAGGCAGTTAAAGCGAAAATTTTAAAACTATTAGATAATGGGATCATTTATCTCATTTCAGATAGTCAATGGGTTAGCCCTGTTCATGCTGTCCCAAAGAAAGCTGGCTTTACGGTGGTTCAAAATGAGCAAAAAGAGTAGGTATAGACAAGACTGCCTACCAAGGTTCGTGTCTATATCGACTATAGGAAGTTGAATGCAGCCACCCGTAGAGACCACTTCCCGCTACCCTTCATCGACCAAATGCTGGAACGATTGGCTGGACATGAGTACTATTGCTTCCTAGATGGGTACTCGGGATATAATCAAATCCCCATTGCTGCAGAAGACCAGGAAAAAACCATGTTTACCTGCCCGTTCGAAACCTTCGCTTACCGACGCATGCCCTTTAGATTGTGCAATGCTCCCGCAATATTCCAACGGTGCATGCTTAGTCTTTTCTCTGACATGGTAGAACGTTTTCTTGAGATTTTCATGGATGACTTCTCTATCTACGGAGATTCATTTGATCAGTGTCTTCATCACCTAGAGTTAGTGCTACAAAGATGCAAGGAGAAGAACCTAACTCTAAACTGGGAGAAATGTCACTTCATGGTGAGACAGGGGATTGTCTTAGGCCATGAGATTTCTAGGAGAGGCATTGAAGTGGACAAGGCTAAAGTAGAAGAGATTGCTAAGCTTCCACCACCTAAAAGCAACAAGGATATTAGATCCTTTCTAGGGCATGTTGGGTTCTACCGACGGTTCATTAAGGATTTTAGCAAAATCGCTAGGCTCTTAACCAACCTGCTCGCTAAGGACGTGCCCTTTGATTGAATGTTTCAAGTCATGGGGAAATCTTAAGCAAGAACTTATTTCTGCGCCTATTATTTCTGCTCCTAATTGGGCCCAACTGTTTGAAATCATGTGCGTTACCTCTGATTTTTCTATTGGCGCTGTTCTAGGATAACGCATCGACAATAGGCAGCACGTGATTTATTACTCGAGTAGGACCTTGAATGACGCCCAACAGAACTATACAACGACTGAGAAGGAATTCTTGGCCGTTGTCTTTGCGTTAGAGAAGTTCTGGCCCTACTTGTTATGCTCAAAGACGGTAATTTTCACAGATCATTCAGCAGTGAAATATCTCATGACCAAGAAGGAAGCAAAAGCCTGATTGATTCGGTGGATCCTTTTGCTTCAAGAATTTGACTTGCAAATCTGGGATAAACGAGGTATAGAAAATGTGGTGATTATCATCTCTCACAAATTCCGAATACACCGAACATACAAGCTCCGATCAATGAGGATTTCCTAGACGAGCACATCCTGGCCATTCTTAAGGAACCTTGGTATGCGGACATTGTTAATTACTTGGCCACTGGACAACTACCCACTGACTGGACAAAGCAAGACCAATACCGCTTCTTTGCCCAAGTACGGTACTTCTTCTGGGAAGAGCCATATCTTTTTAAGTATTATCCTGACTAGATTATTCGACGATGCATACCAGAGGAGGAATAGAGGAGCGTGCTTTGCTTTTGCCATGACTTTGCATGTGGAGGACACTTCGATCCCTGCAAGACTGCAGAGAAGGTTCTTCAAAGTGGGTTTTACTGGCCCACCTTGTTTACATTTTTGCAAGTCAAGCGCAAATTGTCAGAAGATTGGGAAAATTTTAAGAAGAGACATGATGCCCCTAAACCCGATCCTGGAAGTTGAAATTTTTGATGTTTGGGGTATTGACTTCATGGGACCATTCCCTAATTCCTTCGGCAACTAGTTCATTTTGGTTGCTGTAGATTTTGTCTCTAAATGGGTAGAAGCTGTGCCAACTAAAACCAATGACAACAAAGTGGTTGTCAAATTTCTCAAAGAGACCATCTTCTCCCAATTTATCACCCCTAGAGCGATAATTAGTGATAATGGATCGCATTTCTATAACAGTTTTTGAAGCTCTGATGCGGAAATATTCCATCAATCACAAGTTGTCTACTTTGTATCATCCCCAGACAAATGGGCAGGTAGAAGTCACCAATCGACAGATCAAGCTCATCTGGAAAACTGTCGGACAAAACCGAAAGGATTGGTCGGTCAAACTCAATAATCATTGTGGGCTTACCGCACTGCTTTTAAGACAGTTCTGGGGATGTCTCCCTATAGAATTGTATTTGAAAAAGCCTGTCATCTACCAGTCGAATTAGAACACCGTGCCCTATGGGCCATTAAGCAACTCAATTTTGATCTGACCAAGGCCGATGAGTTAAGGAGACTACAGATTTCAGAATTAGAGGAGATACAGGATGAAGCCTATGACAATGCCCGGAACACCAAAAACATGACTAAATTTTTTCATGACCAGATCATAACTCGAAAAAACTTTGCCCCGGGAGACAAGGTTCTGCTGTATAACTCTAGGCTTCATATTTTCACGGGGAAGCTAAAGAGTCGTTGGTCTGGATCATTCATGGTGCGCATCGTTTTTTCACACGGTGCTATGATTATTGTAGATCCTAAAAACAACACGGAATTCAAAGTAAATGGGTAAAGATTGAAGCCCTTCTTGACCACTGAGCCTGCATCACAGGCTGATCATGTGCTGACTCTTTTTGCCCCGTCATACACATAACCACAACAACTAAAATAAATAAAAAATAAAAAATATATAAAAAAATTAAAAAATAATAAAGAAATAAATAAATAATAAATAAAAACAATATTTGTTTATATGCTTACCCCTTCTACATTTTTTGACATTTCTTTAGCCTATTCGCACTTGGCCGGCCCGAGTCAACGAAGACGGTGACATCATTTCTTCACCTTATTTATTGCCTTCGCATTTACATATACATTCATTGAGGATAATGCATTAGATAGGTGGGGGGTGCTAATACTTTTTCTTTTTCCTTTTATTCTTTTTCTTCTTCCCAAAAAAAATTTAGATTAAAAAGAAATTTCATACTCTTTATAAAAATACCAAAAGATTGTAGGAATTAAGGGAACCTTATTAATGAATCTTTATTTTTGCCTAAATAAATAAGAAAGATTGGTTTAACTAAAAAGTTAGAAGGGATAAGGAAAATAACTCATACCTTTTGTTTAGCCTTAGTAGAATATGCATAAACTACACACACATGTTTGAGATTTAGAGACACAACTCTGAAAAAAACAAAAAAAAAAAACAAATGCTAGATAATTGTGCCTCAAGAAGCATGATTACTCACGCCAAAAAAAAGAAAAGAAACATATATCTATATAAATAAGTAAACCTTGATTTCGTGGCCTACTCTACTTGCATATTGAACCTAAAGGGTGTTTTTCCACCTGGTGTCCTAAAACCATCTGGTTTGGGAGTCATCAGTTTGATATGTGCTACGTAAGTGAAGTAGAAAGCCTAATGAAACTAAGAATAATAAATATATATTAATAAATTAAATGATATTCAAAGTTGAGTTGAAAAATCCCAAGCACATCACGCTTACACATTATGCATATCTATCTAAAGTAAAATAACCGAATGAGTTAGAAGTACAAGATCCTTTCCAAATTTAAATAAAAATCATAATTTCTTCTTTTATGAAGACTAAAGTACAGGAGGACTTATGAGAGATAAACCTAATTCTTACATCATTCGGTCATTTTTACTTAGATGATTGAAAGTTCTTTTTCAGACAGAATTTTTGCTAACAACTAACTACTTTTCTTTACTTACTGGTTTTTGTGGGTGCAATCTGCTGAAAACCCTCAGGAGACAACACTCTTCTAGGGGAAACCTAGAGATTTAAAGGCTTGTTGCACATACTCAGTGCAATCACGTCACCTGCGAAAGTGGTGTAATAATTTTCTTATTTTTGTTTTGCTCGGGACGAGCAAAAAGATAAGTGTGGAGGTGTGATTAGTCTCTAATTTTGCATAATTTTCATCACATTCTCATATTTATTTGGTATAAAATTCTGCTAATAAAGCTTTGCTTGCTTGATCCTAGGTCCATGGCGTGCAAATGAAGGAGAAGACCTTAATCACCATTTAATGGGTGATTAAAGCCTACCAAGTAGCCATTGACTTTAGGGAGGAGATTTTATCAGTCTAGGGCATATTATCAGCAAACCAGTAGACCAACCTGACAGAGGACAAAGCCAGGCGCACGCCGCCCGAAGCCAGGCGCGTGCGCGCCTGCGCTTCGGGCCACGGGTTACCCCTCTAGCCCCCTTTCCCTTGGTGCCTATAAATACACCCCTAGGGTCTGAAGGAAGAGATATCCTAAGAAGAGAGTTGTATTTTGTTGCTTTGTTAGGAGTTATAGTTATTGTTGTTCTTCTTCTTCTAGTTTTAGTTTTAACTATAAGAGTAAAAGAGAGAGTGTGTAAGAGTTGCATTTGAAGGGTGACAAGCTAATATAAGTAACTACTTCTCTTTCTTCTTTCAATTTACTTGTGCTTTCCATTGGTTTTTTACTTTCTTGTTGTAGTGTAACTTTCTTTCTCTCTACTTCTTTTCTTTTTGTGTTGTTTCTTTTCTTACCATGTCTAACTAACTCCCCCATTGCATGGCTAACTAACTACTAACCCACTAATCTCTAACAACTTGATTGATAACCCAAATGAGTCAATAGTGTAAAACAAGCCTTGTGCAAATGAGAGCTATGACATCTTAAGACGAGGGTTCTAACTCTAACTTACCTACAAGTATTTACCTTCTTATATTTCATACTTAAAAGGTTTTTTTTGATGATCTATGGGTTTTGTACTTTGCTTGTTGTTATAAGTTAGAGACTATCCTTTTAATTTTGCCGATACCATTAGTGCACTTGTGTCTTCCCGTATTCTCGCCTTCTATTGGATCTTGATAAAGGAATGTCCGAGTTTTTGCCGTGTAAAGCTAAGTTATAGGAAGAACTTTCACTCGATTTCCACGTGAATAGTTCCAATACATAAGGGTTAAGCTTGCCTATGATCCATCGTGAGGCTACATCTTCAAGAAGTTAGGGATTAGTGGGAGCAATTAGCAGAAAGTTAGCGATGCGCCTTTACCATCAAGAAAGACCCACTTTTGAAACCATCAAATCATTATCAAATAATTCTTAAAATAACTTGTTTTCATTTTCCAATTCTTTATTTGAAACAAAGAACTTTCTCTTTTCTTGAGCGAAGAAGTCGCATCAAACTTTCATCGCTCTCCCTCCTTGTGGATACAACCCGTAGAGCCACTTTGCTATTACGGAAGAATCGTAAAAGCAGTAACATCGACCCACACTCTTTTTACTTATTATTGTGCTTGCTTTTTGCCGATCAGCTAACCAAATAGATCTAGCTAAATCTAATTTTAACTAGTATTTATTTTGTTTAATCCTCTTTCTCTTCATGATTATCTTCTGCATAACAGACATTTGAGACAAGAAAATTAGCAGATTTATTACACGATAAATGCAGGAGTGTAATGAAAGGAATGCAAAATATGTGTACAATCATGTATCTATTTCCCCGATGAAATAAGCATAGACTTGTCACGTTAATTGTAAACCTTTGGCAAGCCATTTTCTTTAATCCCCAATGGGGTTATTCAAGTTAATATTACACCTCTGACAATTTATTCTATTTCTTCACCAAAGTCCCCTACCAATTCCCTCCCATGGAGTGGTAGGTCCACTAGCTCAATCACTGCTATGTTAACACTATACCACTAACAGTGAAAAATTTTGGTACTTCCCAGCGAGTCACAAGTCTTAAAAGTTGTCAAGTTAATACTACACCTCTGACAATCTAAAATTCACTTACAAGTCTCCTCAATAGAATGATAAGTCCTTAAAATTGCTCATATCACAAATTAACTCTCGTTGTCATGTTAACACTGCACCTCTGACAAATTACTGTTAAGTTTAATATCACATCTCTAACAATGATCAAGTTGCTGCCAAGTTCAATAATAAATCTCTGACAATCACTTTCCTCAGGCCTTCATATCGAAGCTGAGACGAGCGATGCGAAATTTAACATCACACATCTAGCATCAGTTCATTGTTAAGTTCAAAAATACACCTATGACAGTGACTTTCTCTCGAGCTTCTGTATCAAAGTCGAGATAACCCACGCTAAGTTCAAAACTATACCTCTAGCATTACCCCTACTGTTATGTTCAACACTACACATATGATAGTGGTATCTTCAGTTTCCCAATGAAACTGAAATTCCTATGGATCTAAGTTAATAGTACACCTCCAGCTCACACTCTTGTCGAGTTAAGATCACACCTCTGACCGAATTCAATCCAATCCGTTAAGTTAATATCGCACCTCTAATTGTAAAGATTCCCGACGGGTCTAGCCTTACTTGTTATTCTTGTTAATAAAATGGCGGGTCCACTTGAAATCACTGTTAGGTTGATATCATACCTTTAACAGTATTTTCACTAATTCTCAGTTGAGGCTTGATGATGTTAATACTAAACCTCTGATGAAGACTCAATCACAATTCCCCGTGTAGTAAAAACTTCATTTGTCATTCTCATCCATAGGATGCCAAGTTCATAAAACCTGTTCTACTCCTGTCAAGTTTAATATCACACCTCTGACAGTAGCCTTTTTAAAATTCCTTAAATGGAATTCTCCAACCTTGAGTTGCTAAATTGAAATCACACTTCTAGCAAACCAAGGGTAATCGCTTCCACTTGTCTGATTTTCAAAGCAAAAAAAAAGTCAAGAAAAATAAGAAAGCAGGAAAAAGTGTCGCTTTTATTGATATTCAAAAATATGAAAGTGACACAAAACACTCTCTTATCCAATAAGATTGAGTGCTATAACAAAGGAGTACAAATAAGTCCCTCTTACTCAATGAAAGTTTGCACTCACTCCTTGAAATGTTGAAGATGCACAAAGGTCGTCTTCTTGACTGTGGCTGGGAACAGCAGATCAGCTTCCTCTTCTCTTGAGAACAATGGCGCTTCTCAAGGTCAAAATGCAAGGGAGCATTCTGATTCCACCCGACCAACTTGTGTGAGGGTCTTCACTAATCCTTCTCTTAATGGGAAGCTCTGCCACCAGAAAGTCATTTAATGAGCATGGGTTTTTCGTTGCTATCACTTCTTTGAACAAGATTGGTGAAGGGAAGATCTGAGACCTTATTGGTGACGTCCTCTTTCCCGTGACCTTCAAATGCTCCATGCTCCTTATGATCAGGAAGGATCTGAGACCTTACTGGTGTATACAACAACAACAATAACTAAGCCATTTGTCCTAAGTATTTGGGGTAGGCTACATGAACCTAAAGAGAATTACGCCGGATTGGGCACATGGATCAGCTTTCTCCACTCATTCCTATCGAGCAATATGCCTTCACTAAGACCTATAGCCTCTATATCTTGTCATATTACCTCCATCCATATTTTGTTCGGTCTCCCCTGCGCTCTTTTAATGTCCAATAATGTCTTGATGTGTATTGAGAACTGCACAGATCTTCCTCACCCTTGGACAAAAGTTTAGACTCCTCAAGTGGTCACAATCAAACGAACTGGTCATTTAATATCTACCTCAATGAATGCGACAAAGACACTGGAACCAGCACCAATGATATGGCCACAATCCGCAAGAAGAAAAAAAAAGCCGAGGGTTAAATTTCTGTAAAGATAGAAAAACATGAATCTAGAAGCACAGATGCGGGTCTAAAGTCATGAACTCCAGACGCGGGTCTTATACGTGAATCTCATGGACGCAAAGGTTACCACGCTCTGCAAAGATATATCCGAATGCGGGTTGCTTGGGGACTGGATGTAGGTCATGAGCTTGTCCAATTTCATACCCTAGTCGACTATAGACAATTTCTGACTGTTAAATAGTTATTGATCTTTTGGTGTTTATCAAACGTTCTGATATTCAAATTTGAGTTGATAACTTTCCTAACTAATAATTGATTTCACCTATAAATAGGGATGTTGTCCTAGAATGTTTACACAAATTCAAAATCATTAGTTTTCTGTCCAAACTCTGTTGAAAAATTCTATTTTTCAGAAAATTAGTTTTCACTTTCATTTCTTCACACAATTCCAATTCTATTGTAAAGAATTCTGAGAGTACACCTATAAGATTCCTGGTTCACGATCACATACAAGTTTCAAAGCTTATAAGATATTTTGTAATCATTCAAAGAGAAGAGCTGTACAAGAGTGTCTTCTTTGTGTTGAGAAGAGTTGTACGAGAAAGTTATCTTCTTAGTATAGAGAAGAGTTGTACGGATTTGGCAAAGGTTATTTTGTCAAGTAGTGTACAAGGAGTTGATTTTTAGTGTATAAAATCAGGATAAGAAAAATCTCAAGCGGGTTGCTTGGGGACTGGACGTAGGTCACGAGGACCGAACCAAGATAAAATCTCTCGTGTTTGCGTTTGCATATTTTCTGAGATTTATTTCCTTTCTTGCAATTATTTTATTTAGCGCAATTCATCTTTGTTTTAGTATTTGTGTTGACATTATTTTTAGATCCTACAAAAGTGATATAAGCACTCTCTTATTTAACAAATAGAGTGTTACAAAAAAAGAGAGATACAAAAGAAGAAGGGCTAGTCTCGCTCAGTTAAAGAGTATATTTGGTCCCGGAGGCACTGCATCTCACGCTGGCATGCCTTCTCAACCACTGCCTAAGCTTGAACCTTCAATTCTTTCTCTGACAAGAATTTTTTCGTAGCCAACTGTGCTTGAAGGGATTCCAACTTGGAAGAACGAGCAGTAAGATCTTCTTGGATTTCACTTCTTGGAAGCTCTAGCTCATCTAGCCTTTTTCTGGCAGCAACAAGCTTCTGCTCATTTACCTGAATCACGGCTTGTTCCTTGACAATAGCTGCCTGAGCATTGACTATAACTTGCTCTGTGTTCTTGGTGATGACCTCAGATTCTCTAGAGTCGTCAACCAATCTTTAATAGCTAGCTTGAAAGTCATTGTGGTGACGACATCTGCTCCTCTATCTCTTTCCATTCGCATTCTTGAGCAGCGAGGAGTTTATTCAACATCAGTCGAGCTCTATCCACTGGACTAGCCTTCTCTAGGGTTTTTATCTCCTTCAAGCATATCCTCAGCTGTTCAACTAGCATAAGATATGCCTTAGCTTACTCTGAGCTTCCAGTATAACAAATGTTCTTGATCTGATTTTCAAGAAGCATTCGGGCAAACTCGAAGAAACTTTCTCCAGAAAGAACCAATTCGATGCAGGACCTCACGGAGGTGAAGAATTGTTGTACCATATGATGGGCCAATTCTTCCATGATGTCCATGGCTAGAGGCAACTCTGTTGGTGCACTTCCGGACCCTCTTCTATGATTGTGCGTCCTATGTCCGTAGTGGCGAAAGCCATTTCACTTGGTGCAGAGACAAGGCTAGCAGCAGGATCCGTCAACGTCGAGGTTGTGACCGGCACCTCCGGGACTGTTACTGTGGTAACCTTTGAAACGACAACCGCAAGGACAAACTTCACAGTACATGGTTCAGTTGTTAAAGTTTAAAGTGGATTGTTATCTGCACCAGTGCTTGCCACAGGCTCTTCCACTTGAGCCAACCCAGTACTCTCTGCAATCATAACATTGATGTTAGCAATAATGATAAGAATGGGAGTACATAAAGAATCTGTACTCTCTTACCAAGTTGAGAATCCAAAGACAGTAGATCCTTTGGCAGTCTACTCTGGGACGAGGGTTCCCCGGCCGTGGTGGTTGTTCCCTCAGAGATCATGCCATTAGCAGGAACTTCTAGGCCATCCGGCAGGACCAGTTCCTTGATCATCTCCTCAATATGGGAGGAGGTCACAACTTCAACACCGGTAGCTACTCCTGTAGATGGCATTCAGATGAAATGTTAAAGCATTTGTCCAACTCAATGGGAAAATAATTAAGAGGGATAGAAGAAATACCCTCAGTAGTAGTGACCTCTCCTGATGGCGGAACCATAGTAGGAACATCCACCTTCATCTCTTTCTCAGAAATGTGTGAAAACTTGCTGCTGTCAAGAAGAGCAGGTTCGTCGCCAAAGTTAACTTCGTCTCCTGAATGTCACTATCTTCTTTAGATGACAAAGATGACACCTGAACCAAGGAGGCTTCGGTAACTGGAGCTTTGTCACTGAAAACCCAGGTGGTAGGGCTGGGCTCCACAACCCAGAAAGTAGACAACAATATGGTGGGAGATCCCGATTGTTGTACCTTCATCCCTCTTTCTCAGGCCGAAGACGCTGCCGGTTGAATTGAAACCCCGGTTGAGATAGAATTTCAACTTTGGCCCTCTTCATCACTTCTTCTGGTTGTTATGCATTCATAGCTCCTTCGGCCACAGTGGATTGGCCTACATGCTCTACTTTCGCGAAGATTATGGGGCCCCTGCTATGCAAACCTTAGAGACAATGAGCCGGGATTGCCTCTTCTTCTTCCTTCTCCTGCTCCTCAATACCAAAAGGAATTATTTCGGGCATCTGGGCTGAAGCTATAGCCTCAGATCCTTTTCTTGCCTTCTTTTAGCTGGACTCACCTTGGGAAGCGGAGGCTCGTGGACGCTTAGGCACAGCGTGTCGAGTCCTCTGAGTGAGATGTTCTCTAAACTCCAATCCTGAAGCTGCCTCTGTTCTGTCAGTCTCTTTCCTGGCCTCCTTTTCAGCCTCCCTCTCGGCTTTATATACTCACTCATTCCCCGCATGCGGCTCTTGGAACCCCACTTAACTATATATGATACCTCAATACTCTTGATGCAATAGGTATTCATGCCAAAGCCGGGTGCCCTATTGGCGATGAAGTACCATTTACAGAAGCCGAGGCTTGCATAACAATTAGGCGTCTTGTAAGGTAGGTCAAAGATGGCCCCTGTCCCCCAGCTACACTGTAATACCACGCCCGGGCATCTTTAAAGTAGTTAACACTAAAGCGAAGGCCAGTATTAGGGTTGCCAATATATAACTGATCAGAGTCGAACTGCCTAGGAAAATGGCTAGGCATTTAAGGCTCGATCGTGCAGTAATCATCTTGCCGAAAGACCAAGTATCCGAGCTAGATGTTGATGAGCCACCATAACACTCCAGATGGTAGCCGCATGAACTCATTCGGGCCTGCAAGGTCATCAAACTTGTCCCCGTATGAAGCACCAGAGATCTCAGGGAAGCATCAGTCTAGCTGATAGTTCAAGCTGCTCAAAATAGTCTTCTGAACATAGAACATATAATACTGTGAACAGATCGAACTCTCCAACCTTTGCACGAAAGGGATGAAGCCCTCTGAAGGAGACACTACTGTCATCAGCGATGGGCAATGCATGATATACCAGGCCATCAGGTACGTGTAAGGAAGCTTAACTCTGGGATTTGGAGTCCTCACTTTCAGCCTTCCCTCTGAGTCCGCCACTTGCCTGCCCTGGGAGTCTACAACAGCCTCCACTTGACACAGGCTTTTCGTCAATGTCCGCAAGCCACCCTGGATGCTGGCCACCATTACGTGAAGAAGAGATATCGACGTCCCGTGTGCCAATAGAACCGTCGGGTACACCACATTGGCGACAATCACCTCATGCGGCAGTGTCGGTAACACACAATGTTTCAGCCATAATGTAAGGAATCCCGTCAACAGGGCCAGGTCAGATATCGGGATCTTGGCCGATGGTGGAAGCTTTCAAAGACTGTGTCAGGCTTGAAAGTATCCTTGTTAGATTCCATTGTGTACGAGCTTGTAGGGGCACTAATCCTCTCGGTAATCTCTTCATTAGTGCTAGGAGCGAGACGGGTCACTGGGTTAGACTTATCATTTATGTTATTGAAAAGGTAGCTTGCTCTGACATCTACTTAACGCCCCTGTTCCTCCAGTCAGTCGTTTGCTCATAGATGTGGAGGTGGCATAATGCTTCCCAGTAAGTCTCGTACACCTGAGGGTCCTCCTTCTTCAGTAAGTGAAGCTCATCGGTAGTCGGGACATACTCTTCATACAGAGCATCTCTAATCGCTAGCCCCGAAACCTCGTACAACTCATGGAGAGCAAGCCCCATCTCTCCAACTGTGGTGAAAAATGTGCCTATCAGGGGATTGAAACACTCCAAGACACTGTAAAAGTGGTGGGAGCTCTGCGTGATGCCATATTGAACGGCCTAACAGCCTGGTACAATCACGCCTGATTCAATAATTCCTCGAGTTCTGTGAGAACAAAGCCCACCATCTTGTCCTGCCATGACTTGTCCGAAGAGTGGACCGACCCGAGCAGACAGAAGTCGAAGAGAAAGTCACCCCTTACCTTCAGGAATTGATTGATGAAGGTGGCGGCTAATTGAGGGGTCTCCCCTATCTGGTACACAGCCCTGACCAGTCCGGGATGTAGCCCAAATACATCTCTCCCGTGATTGACAGTGTAAGCTTCATTTGCGCCCAGTTTGCCGAGAGACATGCCGGAGATAGACTTAGAGAGGTCCCACTCTATTGCGCGGCATACTGACATGCGCTGCAGATACGCCAAGGGGTACATCCTCTCTATGTTGGAAGAAAGAGCCTCATGTCCCTGATTTTGCAGAGCCATTTATATTCTCCATCATATAAGATCGTGTCATCTTCAGCAATGGCATCACTGAAAAAAAAGTCGGATTTCTTTAATGCAACGCCAGTGTCAGACTTAAACTGACCATTGGTCATGATCTCCCGGAAGGTCAGCATACTAGGGTTGCGAAGCCTGACTCAATGCTTCCTTGATTTCAGAGCAAACACTAGAGCAGCCTCTTGGAGCACGAACATAAGATTAGGATGGCTCCACCTACATGCCCAAAATGACACCTTTTGGACAGAGCGATCAAAGAATATCACACTACAAAAAGGGCAACACAATAGTCAGTAACATGAAATTTGTCAAATTGTTGAAGCTCAGACGTAAGGTTCACCTCAAAACCACGTCTAATGACTGAGACGTAGAGCGCAGTAGGACCCGCGTCTAAACTTAGAGACATGAGGCTTACATGAAGTCTACATTTAAAACTCCACAACTTAAAAATTTTTCTAAGTGTTGGAATCAGATGCGAGACCCAGTGAAACCTGCGTCAAACCTTAGAGACGCGAGGTTCACATGAAGTCCGCGTCTGAACTTCACCACTTAGAAAGTCTCTAAGTGTTGGGATCAAACGCAAGGCTCAATGAAACCCGCGTTTAACAAGTAGACACAGACTCAAGCTAATGAAGTGAAGACGCCGAGGTCATCAAACCCTCGTCTTGCCTACTAGTGCAAGGGTCGCATTTGAAAATCAAATAAGGGAATGAGTCTCGTGTTGGCGGTTCAACTAAGAAGAAGCTTATGGTTAAGATGATTCTTCGAGTCCTTTAATAGCGGAAACCGATTCAGGTGGTCTTATTACCTGAAATGGGAGCCATCTGTATAGAGGAACCTCCCATTTGAACCTCTAGAGGGACTACCCTCGAGGAGGAAGCCAGAGGATTGGTCTTTGGGGCCATTTTGACGGTAAATTCTCTAGAAAAGATGAGAATAAAGGAATAAAAAGCTCAAAGTTTTTCTTAAGTACTTAAGTCCTGGACGCAAAGTTCAATGAAGAAGAAAGGTGTCTAATGATGACTCATGAAAGATGGTTGTCTTTTTATAAACGCAGTAATCAACCAAGATACGCGGCCCGTATCTCGAAATCGATCATTGTTAGACGCGTGGCAATGCGCCCATAACGCAGATCCCGCGTTTAAGAAAGATTAACGTCCCTTCAGCTCTTCCAGACACGCGGTGACGCGAGCCCTCCATTTAACAGGGTCACATCTCTTCAGCAAAGAGAGGTTTGTGTCTCTATTTCGAAGTCCGCATCACTTTAACAAACTGAGATCCGCGTCTCTACTTCAAAGGACTCATCTCTTCAGTATTCTTTAGCTCACTTCTTGGCGAGAGAGTTGCGTCTCTAGTCAAAGCAAGAGTTGTGTCTCTACTCTAAACCAGGATTCACATTTATAACGCTCGGAGCCGCGTTTCTCCATCAAGTGAAAGGTGCATCTTCACTTTGATGGAAACTCACACCTTGGCAAAATAGTAGAGTCGCGTCTCTTCAACAAAGAGAAGTCCGCGTCTCCACCTCAAAGTCTACGTCACTTCAACAAAGTGAGAGCTGCATCTCCACTTCGATGTTCGCGTCTCCCTAATGAAGAGTCACATTTCTACTTCAGACGAGGTCCGCGTCTCCAAGGGAACACGACCTTCGCGTCTGCAAGACTTGTGTCTCTGCTTTAGCAATCCGTTCAACAGTACACTAGTAAAAGAGATGGTGATTTATCTCAGTTTAACAGTACACTGACAACCAGCTCAGAGTATCAATGCGGTCTGGACTGCGTATCTAGACATTCACGATGATCGCCTCTGATGGCTTCAAAGAGTTCAATAGTACACTCACAAAGACTAAAATTCAGACAAAATCGAGCTCAAGGTATCTCAGAAAATTGCTAGCCCAGGAGCTTGCTGATAAGAGGATAGTCAAAAGTGTTTAGAAACCCGCCCCAATCGACCATGGAGTTTTGAAAACTTTAGAAGGGGTTCTATAGACTTATAAAAATCACTGAAGGCAAGTCATCAGATGATAGAGTCTATGCTCCAATTGCGAGACTAATCAAAGCCACTTATGCAGTTCCAAGACGCGGGGCTCAAAACCTGTGCCCTAGCATCCCTCCAATGCCAAGACGCAAGGTTCAAAGCTCGTGTCTCAACACCATTTCAATGCCAAGATGCAGAGTTTGAAGTCCGTGTCTCAAACACAAAGTTCGAGGCACGCGTTAATGAGAAAACACAGAGTTGGAGGCTCACGTTTCAACACCACCACGACGCCCAAAACACAGAGCTCAAGACCCGCGCCCAGTGTGACCTAAATGACTAACGCAGAGCTCAAGCCCGCGTTTCAACTGGAAAGGAGCCCTGTGTCTCAGTTACTACCCCTATTACTATGTCAAGTACTGCCCACGTAATGAGGGAAGTTACCTCCCATCATGGAGGATTTTTTGGGACAGTTTTACCCCTAGAACCCTTATGAATCGCTCATTTGCTATTGAAAAGGGGTCGAGATTTTGAGCTGAGGAAGATAAGCTTTGCAAAGAGTTCAACTCATCTACCAACTTGTTGAGCTCAAGTTTTTGTCTAAGTCTCTTTGGGATTTCATTGGATAGGAGCTGTGTTACTCAATCTGTCATCCAAGGGAAAAGTTCTGAAGAAGCTTGATGTTCACTCGGTCAATGGAAAACAAGATTCACTTTCCAACTCTACGCAAAGAACCCAGCCTTAAAAAAAGAGGGGATCTGAGCTTGAGTGTTTTCTCTCTTATGTAGTTGGAATTTGAATTGTTGTAACTTTTTATTGATTCAAGGAAATTTTGCAATATACTTTCAACTTTCTTCCCCGTACACCCATATCCTTCTCAAATGAAGATCATGTCTGAAACTTTCCAACTCGACCATCGTATTTCAAATGTGATAATCAATCGACGTCCGCATATTCAGAAATGAAAGTCGTGTCCAAAGTCACAAAATGTGACGGTCCCGTTTCACATGAGAGTCGCGTTCTCTCAAATAGAAAAGTACATTTTACCTAAAAATGCAACAAATTTACTAAGGTCTCGCTTTTGCAATGATTTTACAGTACACTAGCCAAAGAAGTCAACAATTCAACTAGTTCAATAATATAACGATGAGCATATCAAAACTTAGAAAAATTCTAGATTACGCTTCTAAATACTTACAGTGATCTTTTTTGGAGACTTCAAGCAGTTTAATAGTACACTCACGAAGACTAGAATTCAGACAGGATCAAGCTCAGGCCATTTCAAGAGATTGCCAGTACAATCACAAAAGTCTAAGTCAACATGAAGTCTAAAGTATTTCGAAAACCTTCCCAGTCAACCATGAAGTTTCAAAAACTTTGGAGGGGGTTCTGTAGACTCTCTGATTGTACACGTATATTGCATTATATATTATTATATTCTGACGTATATCTTGTAATAAACTCTGCTAATTACCCTGTCTTAATGCTAATTTGTGCAGGTGATTATTAACAGAGAGGGAAAGAAGATAACACTGAATAAAGACCAATTAAATAAAATTTATATAGATCTATTTGGTTACCTTGAAGCTCAACAGAGATACTATTAAAATCAGAGCTCAACTAAAAATCCAACTGAAGATCAAAGCGTATCAGAGATCTATGGACCACGCGGCTCCAGATCTGGCCCATTGGACAGATTCAGGCCGCGGATCCTCGACAAAAGCCAGAAAGCTGTGGCTTGGTTAAGTCTGTTGGGGGAGAATTTGCTTCCCCTATCTTCATACTTCTTTTCCCTATCCATTTCAGCTATAAATACTGCACATCTCAGAGCAGAAAGGGATGTACACTGGCAGAGAGTTAGGATTAGAATTTTTACTTTTAGTTTAACTTAGGATTTTTTATTGTAATGTAATTTTCAGTTTCTTTGTAACTTAGGTTAGAGAGATTAATAAGAAAAAGAGAAGAAGTTAAGTTAGAGTGACAATGAATGTAAATTTTTTTCATTTTTCTTATTTTTTCTTAATTTAATCAAAGTTGCTTTTATGTTACTCGTTTCCTTGTTTTGTTATTTTTTTACACTACATTACTCGAAGGTGACTTGTAATCCATATGAATCTGACAGCCACAAATAGGCCTTGCCCTTGGAAGTGCCACTGATGGCTTATGATGATGGATCCCCACTTTCAAATGTGTAAGTTTTGTATCTCTTCATACTTGCTTTAAATAGTTTTGATGATATAATATAGACAGATTTGGAGTAAGGAAGCTCTTACATGCTATGCGGTGATCGCCTTCAAGCCAAGGTAAGTTGTTGCAATGGATCCAAGATAAAGCAAGTGCCAAAGAGGTAAGTGCATTTTTATGTTCTTGCTTTCCATTTAATTTCTTCTTTTAAAAATGATTTCAAAAACACCAACCACCTCGACTTCTATTTTCTTCCCACTCTTCCATCTAACTTAGTGTTTCTTTTCTTTCATTTTTCAAAACTAAAAAGAAACTATTTAACTTATTTTAGTAACTTAAAAAGAATACTTAAACGCTTCTATCATAGCCCCTCCTTGTGGATTACGACCCGCATAGTCACTTGCTATAGCGGTAGTATTTAGGAGCTTAGCATATTCTTAATCTTAATTTCTAAAACTTTATTTGTAAGATCACCTAGAGGGGGTGAATAGGTGATGGCTAATCTAATGGTCACTTATGAACAAATAATGCGGAATTAAAACTAAGTTGACCAAATTAAACTTCTTTTAATTAAACACTTATGTATAACACAAGAGTGTTGCCGAATTCCCCTTGCGAGGTTCTGGACAAACTCCTCTAGATTCCCCTTGAATGGGTTGAGGTGCCGCGTTGGCTCTCTTGGTTGAATACTAGTGTTAACAACAATCCCAAGCAAGTATGTATATCAATTATGAGCACAAGGGAATATATCATGCATATATAAGATGAACACAATAAATTGAATGCAAGATATAAAATAGAGACAAAAAGAGAAAGAGAGCAAGAGTGAGCAATCGCAAACACAAAGGGTTTGTTTCGAGGTTCGAGCACACTTGCTCTACATCCCCGCCTTCGACACACGAAGGATTTCCACTATGCAAGATCCCACCGGATCTCTCCTCGGTGCCGCAACACCTACAAGCCCTCGGACTCCAAAGTCCCTTACACACGCAAGTCCACCGACTCGCCGAGGCCGCACCTCAAACCACCAAGAGTTCACAACCGAACTCTAACCACCAACGAGCACACTTGCCCGTCTCCTCAAATACAAAGGAAATCTCTTTGGTGATCTAACACTTGATCACCAATTACAAACTCACTACAACACTCCTATAGGATAGATATAATAATGGATGCTCAAGTGTAGTGTGAGAAAATCAAGGAAAGAAAGCTATGGAGGAAAACTCAAGAATCACTTTAACACTCTCTTGATAAAAACTCTTCCTTTTGATTGGAAGTATTTGCACTTAAATCTTGTGGAGAAACTCTTCTAAAAGTATCAGAAAAACTGCTCAAGAAATTTTCAAAATCTTAACCTCAAAACAGTTGACAAGACCCCCTTTTATAGGCTGCCAGAAATAGAGCCGTTGGGGTTCTGTCAGTGCTGTCGGTCGACCGCCGGTCGACCTGCCAACGGTCATATTTCTGACCGTTGAAGCCACCGGTCGACCGGCTCGGTCGACCGATCATTTCCAGAGAGCAGAACTCTCTGGAGCGGTCGACCCCCGGTCGACCGGACCACTGGAGCAGAGGGCATTCTCTCTATCGGTCGACCGGTCCGGTCGACTGATATTTCCAGAGAGCAAAGCTCTCTTGGTCGGTCGACCGACCCGGTCGACCGGCCACTGTGCTGACAATGTGCACAAGGCCGTGCACATCGGTCGACCGGTCCGGTCGACCGACTTGGCCTGTCAGCCAGTCTCCAGGTCTGAAAACAGGATTTGAAATCGATCTTTTGGCTTACTAAAAATCCCATAAATTCACAGTAAATCCAGAAAAATAGTTTCATTCATAATAAAAACTGTTTTTAAAAAATATGTTTTTCTAAAACTTGTTTTTCCATAACTTCACAAAATACAAAAACAAGATATTTTGAACTTATAAAGCAAAGTGTGTATGGATATGATCCACCACACAATCAAGATGAAATATCTAGTTTTTGACATAAAGCACTAAACTTGGTTTTGAAAGATATGTATATAGGTAACATCAAAAATCAAGACATGTATTTTGGTTTAAAGATATGAACTATGAAATACCAAAATCCAAGATAAATATTTTGTCTCAAAGAAAATCTTTGTTCTAAATAAAAATTCTTTTCTAAACATAAAAATCTTTTATGAAAGCACTTTAAATCAAGAGTGTGTGTGTGATATAGACTTGAGCAATCCACCAACTATCTATCCTTTACATCTTTTACTAAAACAAAAATACAAATCTTATACCTAGACACAAGTCTTCATCTTCTTGAAGTCTTCACTTGAAGGCTTCTCATCTTCTTGACTTGGTCCAAGCTTGATCCAAAAGCTCCTTGGATCACATCATGCAAGCTCCAAATCTTGTTCTTTTATCCTTTGTTGAGCTATGCAACTACTAAGATCTTGATCTCAAATCTGTCACTAATTAGCACAAGATCATTAGTAAATATAACTTCATGAGTTGATCATCATCAAAACTAGGGCGATAGGCCTTTGGGCCAACAATCTCCCCCTTTTTGATGATGACAAAACTCATGAGGTTATATATGCATGGATTAAAGTAAAGCTTTAAAGAAGCTCCCCCTTAACTCATGCATACCAAATAAATAATAGATATGGCAATAAAAGCACATGACATGTATGCAATGTAGGAGATGCAATCATATAAATCAAATCATAAATCAAATCTTTTGCTCCTTATTGCAAAATATAACATATATGCATAATAAGTGAGGAAGACAAATACTTCTCCCCCTTAAGCAATGAAAACATGCATATACAATCTAAAATACTTCTCCCCCTTTTTGACAATCATCAACAAAGGGTTCAAAGCGAAACCAAATCAAATAAAATTTCTCCCCCTTTTTGTCAAAAACAAAAAATCAATGAGGGGTAATACAAACCAATGGTAAAATTACTAAAGATTTATATGCGATATAAATTCATGAAGAGGAAGACGCTAAGTTAGCTTCCCTACACATATGCATTACATGAAAGAGGGATGTGAAGCCCTAATTCACATAACACACATTATGTAATGAATAAGAGGAGATGTGAAGCTCCCCCTACACACGTGTACCATATAAAGAAAAGATGTTAAGCTTCTCAATACACAATACACTCAACATGAATCTACATATGGAAGAGATGTTAAGCTCTCCTTGCATATAGACAATACAAATCAAAAATTTTGAATTTTTCTTTATCAAAACAAAATTTTAACTTTTTCTTAGTAACAACAAATTTTGAGATATCAATTGTAAAATAATCAAATTTTGAATTTTTGATACCAATTTCAAAACACAATGCATAAGCTTATTATGAAATACCAATTTGAAATCTAATTAAGCTTAGCATCAACAATCTTTGTGCTTTAAAGGAAATACCACTTGTAAAATAAGCACACAACTATCATATATATGTATGAAGAGATTATATCAATAGAGATGGATACATACATATAAAGAAAGCAAAATATGAGTATATACCAAAACGGTTCATATTGATACCAATTGCAAATAACCAATGATACCAATAGAGAAATAGGCTTAGGTGTATATGTCATATAATCTAACACATGAAGAATTCGAACTAGTTATCAAGGAATAAATCAAAAGGTTTTTCATGGAATATGCATAAATCACAAGGCACTAAAACACTCTAATCCATAAAGTCCCTTTAATGTTTTCAAGAGATGTGAGTGTACTAATGTTATGTGAAGCATGGCATCATGAAAATTACAATAAAACTCAATATTCCTTTAAATTTTGAATTATCATAACTTTTAAAACCTTGAAAATCATAAAAAAATTTTTATTAAAAAAATGTTTCA
Organism: Agave tequilana; assembly: GCA_038442645.1. NCBI lineage: Eukaryota > Viridiplantae > Streptophyta > Magnoliopsida > Asparagales > Asparagaceae > Agave > Agave tequilana. The sequence goes on from JAVJIF010022417.1 coordinate 29,709, forward strand.
TAATATATGTATGTTTTGTCAATACAAGAAGCATACATACATATCTCTAACACAATTGAGTCCATATATATAGATTTGCATGAAGGGCAAATGACTCAAGAGGTATCCATGTATATCTTAATGTTTTGACAAAATAACCATATACATGAAATGAAATCACATGATCATAACATAAATCCAAATGGGAATACAAGTTTAAGAATGTAATGATCATCAACATAAGGCTATACTAGTACATCTAATAGGCACAAATAAGCATTCAACCCAATCATATATAGATTTATTTGTGGTCCATAAGGTGTACAAGTATAAATCCAAGTGTTGACAAATACTAACATCTAAACTAATATTCAATACAATGAAGCATCAAAATTTTGAAATCACAAAAGAATTTATCCATAAAAATAGGATCATGTGCATCAATTGAAGAATAGATAACTAGTTTAAAGGATTTTTGACAAACTAGTTAAAGATCCTTCATAAATATGAAATCATATGTATTTCATGAATAATACTAAATACATAAAAGTTCAAGCACTCATATTCCATAAAGCTCCAAATTATATCTTTTCTTGAAGATCGAGTGTTCAAAGGTTATGTAAGTAGTATCTACATGAAATTAGTTATTGAAGCTCAAATCAAATATGACTAATCAAAATTTTTATCAACCAACACATAAAAATCATTTTTATCAAAACAAATCATCTTAAAAATAATCTACATGGTATATGTATGAATTATACAAATCTAGCAATATGCATACATATCCCAAATATTAAAAGAGTCTATTAAATGTTTGCATGAAGGTAAGAGACTCACGGGTATACATGTATATTTATTAGATTTGAATTAAACACCCATATACATGAAGTAAATCACTAAAATAGGTAAAACATGTATAAAAGAGAATCATCAAAACTAGTCTTATACATATGCATAAAGTGGATACAAATGAGCATGAAGTTCAATCATATATATGAGTCAATTGTATTTCACTATACATCTATGTATGAATACAAGTTTTGAAATATTCTACATCTAAGCATGTAAATACCACATGAAGCACATGAAAAATCTTAAAACAAAATCATGAACATGCTATGAATATGACGTAAGTAAATAGCATGAACATAAAAGTAGGAGTTTAGAGGTTGTTACCAACTCCAAAGCTCCAAGTATGGTGGTTGTCCCACCAAGCTCCTTGATAGTGATGCAACCAAGTGTATGTCCATCATGTCCATTGCAACCACTACCAAGGTACCAACCTTCTCACGTTTTGTGAGATCCCACACCTACATCAAAATCAAAAGGTGGGGGTTTTGGTACCCATGTTTTCTTGGGTCCTTTGGGGTTAGCATTGTTGTAAGGAACCCAAAATCTATTATACTTAGCAAAATATAAATATGGTTTCTTATCAAAACAATATCTTGCTAGATGGCCTTTGCGGCCGCAATGTGTACAAATGTACACCTTAGCATGATGCTTATGAGTGTGATTGTGATCGTGATGTGCACCATAAGCATGAGCATGATGAGTATGTGCATGAGCATGGGGAACTTGTTTCTTTTGAAACAAAGATTCCAACTTAGAATGATTAAATGCACAAGAGTTCAAAGTTGAACTCAAATTATTCATTTATTTTTCATATTCTTAATCTCATTAGATGTGGCATGAAAGGCATGATGAGATGAAGAATCATTTTCTTTTTCTTTGAGAAACATTATCTTTTTCTTTTTCAACAAATTTTCTTTTAAAGATTTATTTTCTTGCAAAATATCTTCTTTTGTTTTTCCATCAAGTCAATCTTTTCTTTCAAAGTATTGTTTCCTTCACACAAATACTCAATTTAGAAAATAAGGAAACATTCTCATTTTTCAAATCTTCTTTTTCTTTTTCTAAACATGCAAGTTTATTTTTCAAGGAATCATTTTCTACATGCATGCAATCAATGTTCTTTTTCAAAATCTTGTTATCTTTTTCTAAGCATGCAATGTTATCTCTAAAAGAGTCTTGTTCTATATGCATGCAAGCAAGTTCCTTTTTCAAATTTTTATTATTCTTTTTAATCATGTCATATTTTTCAAGTATAAGATGACAAAAGGTAGTGAGCTCATCATATGACATGTTCTCATCATCGGATTCGGAATTTACCTCAAGGGGGTCATCCCCTTGGACCATGTAGCACTTGTTGGAGGTGTCGCTTCCAACATCCGAATCGCTCCCCGCATAGTATTGTTCATTTCGCCAAGGGAGATGAGGGTGTTCCATACTACAAAAGCCATATCAATATTAGCAACCCTACATAAATAATCATCATTTAGGGTGCTCTTTAAAGCATGTAGGGCTTTTGTATTAGCCTCAAGATTCTTACCATCTATACAATAAGCATTATTAGTAGTGGCAAGATATACATTATAACCTAGGGCTTTGAGGAATAATGACATCTTAACTTTCCAAATGTGGATGTTAAGAATATCAAAGGTGGGTGGTGACATAAAGTCCATGGTGAGGTGTGTGTGTGTACAACAAATATTGTGATTAGCCCAAATATAGGATCTTTAACTCTTAGGTTGTTAGACCCAATATCAAGAGCACTAGCTCTGATACCAATTGTAAGATCACCTAGAGGGGGGTGAATAGGTGATGGCTAATCTAATGGTCACTTATGAACAAATAATGCGGAATTAAAACTAAGTTGACCAAATTAAACTTCTTTTAATTAAACACTTATGTATAACACAAGAGTGTTGCCGAATTCCCCTTGCGAGGTTCTGGACAAACTCCTCTAGATTCCCCTTGAATGGGTTGAGGTGCCGCGTTGGCTCTCTTGGTTGAATACTAGTGTTAACAACAATCCCAAGCAAGTATGTATATCAATTATGAGCACAAGGGAATATATCATGCATATATAAGATGAACACAATAAATTGAATGCAAGATATAAAATAGAGACAAAAAGAGAAAGAGAGCAAGAGTGAGCAATCGCAAACACAAAGGGTTTGTTTCGAGGTTCGAGCACACTTGCTCTACATCCCCGCCTTCGACACACGAAGGATTTCCACTATGCAAGATCCCACCGGATCTCTCCTCGGTGCCGCAACACCTACAAGCCCTCGGACTCCAAAGTCCCTTACACACGCAAGTCCACCGACTCGCCGAGGCCGCACCTCAAACCACCAAGAGTTCACAACCGAACTCTAACCACCAACGAGCACACTTGCCCGTCTCCTCAAATACAAAGGAAATCTCTTTGGTGATCTAACACTTGATCACCAATTACAAACTCACTACAACACTCCTATAGGATAGATATAATAATGGATGCTCAAGTGTAGTGTGAGAAAATCAAGGAAAGAAAGCTATGGAGGAAAACTCAAGAATCACTTTAACACTCTCTTGATAAAAACTCTTCCTTTTGATTGGAAGTATTTGCACTTAAATCTTGTGGAGAAACTCTTCTAAAAGTATCAGAAAAACTGCTCAAGAAATCTCCAAAATCTAACCTCAAAACAGTTGACAAGACCCCTTTTATAGGCTGCCAGAAATAGAGCCGTTGGGGTTCTGTCAGTGCTGTCGGTCGACCGCCGGTCGACCGGCCAACGGTCATATTTCTGACCGTTGAAGCCACCGGTCGACCGGCTCGGTCGACCGATCATTTCCAGAGAGCAGAACTCTCTGGAGCGGTCGACCCCCGGTCGACCGGACCACTGGAGCAGAGGGCATTCTCTCTATCGGTCGACCGGTCCGGTCGACTGATATTTCCAGAGAGCAAAGCTCTCTTGGTCGGTCGACCGACCCGGTCGACCGGCCACTGTGCTGACAATGTGCACAAGGCCGTGCACATCGGTCGACCGGTCCGGTCGACCGACTTGGCCTGTCAGCCAGTCTCCAGGTCTGAAAACAGGATTTGAAATCGATCTTTTGGCTTACTAAAAATCCCATAAATTCACAGTAAATCCAGAAAAATAGTTTCATTCATAATAAAAACTGTTTTATAAAAATATGTTTTTCTAAAACTTGTTTTTCCATAACTTCACAAAATACAAAAACAAGATATTTTGAACTTATAAAGCAAAGTGTGTATGGATATGATCCACCACACAATCAAGATGAAATATCTAGTTTTGACATAAAGCACTAAACTTGGTTTTGAAGATATGTATATAGGTAACATCAAAAATCAAGACATGTATTTTGGTTTAAAGATATGAACTATGAAATACCAAAATCCAAGATAAATATTTTGTCTCAAAGAAAATCTTTGTTCTAAATAAAAATTCTTTTCTAAACATAAAAATCTTTTATGAAAGCACTTTAAATCAAGAGTTCTAATCAAGAGTGTGTGTGTGATATAGACTTGAGCAATCCACCAACTATCTATCCTTTACATCTTTTACTAAAACAAAAATACAAATCTTATACCTAGACACAAGTCTTCATCTTCTTGAAGTCTTCACTTGAAGGCTTCTCATCTTCTTGACTTGGTCCAAGCTTGATCCAAAAGCTCCTTGGATCACATCATGCAAGCTCCAAATCTTGTTCTTTTATCCTTTGTTGAGCTATGCAACTACTAAGATCTTGATCTCAAATCTGTCACTAATTAGCACAAGATCATTAGTAAATATAACTTCATGAGTTGATCATCATCAAAACTAGGGCGATAGGCCTTTGGGCCAACATATTTTTCTATACAGATTTCGCCTCAATCTCTATGAAAAATTACTGATAACAAAGTCTCAAATGCGAGCCTCGTGCCAAACGCGAAGGTTGCGCTTCAATACCAAACGTGAACTTCGCGTTCCATCAACAAATGCGAGGGTCGCATTCCATCATCAGACTCGTACCTCGCATTCCATCACTAAATGCAAAGGTCATGCTCCTACTTCAAATGTAGACTGCAATCAAGGTCATGTTTCAAATTAAGTGAGCCTGTGAACTCCGCATTTCAACATCAAATGTGAGTCTGTAAGCACCGCGTTTCAACATCAATGAGAGATTCGCGTTTCAAGTGTAACTGACAGCCACAATGCTTGGTCAGTTATACTCACTTCTCCCACTTAATGAGAGATTAATCACCGTTAATGGATAGAATTAATGCTTCAGTTACACCTCAAAAATCTCTATAAATGACTGTGAATAGTTAGGTGAAGAGAGAGGCTGTTTGGAGAAGAGATTTTGATAAAAGAGAGAAACACTTGTGCAAAAACAAACAAGTTCTTTTCAATCTCCTTAAAATTCTTGGTGCTTCTTAATGTTCATACCTTATTTAGTGTTTTGATAAAGAGAGTGAAGAAGATTCAAGCTTCAAACTCGACTCATCAATGGAGAACAAGACCCACTCTCCACCGCTACATGAAGTACCCAGTACTAAACAAAAGAAAGATTCATCATTCATCCTTCTTCTGTAATCAGATATTGATCACTTGCAATATTCTTTTCAATCAATTAAAAAATTTTACATTAAAATTTTTGAGACACAGTGCACCAACCAGGCTCTTGCCTGGTGAGGGCCTGATCTCCAGTTCCTCCACCTTCATCCTCTCCATTTTCTTCCTCCATCTGATAAAGAAAAAAAAAGAAGAAAGCATGAAGACCCAGTAAGACAAAGAAGAGGGATTTGAAGCAAGAGTTTCTTAGAGAAGATAATAAAAGTGATTTCCAATTCAAATTTCTCATCCCAAAAAAAGCCGGTCCACATTCTGAGATTTTTGGTAAGTCGAATCAGTGGAAGATCAATGGTCGCTTCCAAGACACGAAACCCTACCTCCCAGTTATTATGACTCATGTATTCGAAAAGGCACATGATCTAACTTTAGAAAGCTCTAGTCGACTGATGTGATAACTAACAGCCAGCTGTACAACCTATAATTAAATCCTGAAATTCGCATTTATGATCTAGATCCTCGTCTACCCACAAACATTAAGACAAACTTAAGGAATTGAAAGGTCCTCTACCAACTTCGCTCTTCCAACTTCTCGTTAGTAGGCTTCGGCAATCAAAAAAAGCGAGTGGCATCTGTAGTTGACAAAATCTGACCCTGTCTAAGATGGTGATACGTGTCCCGCACCTTCCAATTTTTGAGGTATATCAAAGCTCCTCTTCGAAGACCATGCTATTCCCGACCTCCTCAATATCCTCTCCACTCTGAGGCTTCATTCTTTTCCGAAGACTTCAACTCTGAAACCAAGGGCTCCAGTAACAGATCATCCCTGATCTCCACCAACAGTTACGCAACCTATTCTCCTCTATATTCATAACGTGTAATGCCACTTAGCGTGGACAATTATAGACAGTAGCAGATTTTCCGACATGTAATCCAAACAAACCAGCACAACTTATTAGGATTTTGCTTTGTTTTCAAGAGGAGATAAAAAAATCCAATTGAGTTGGAGAAAATGATGGCTTGAGGCAAAATATGCAAATCATGGTGAAATAGTTTCTTTTTCAGACGAATGCGAGTTTCCTTTTCACAAGGAGTATGAATAGGATTCAATTCCTATTCAATGAAGATTTATTTCTAAACATTAAAAGGTATAGAATCCTTCTAGATCAAGGAGTTCAACTCCTAATAGATTGATCAAGATTCTTTAAGCATCCAATGGCCAAGATCATCTCATAGCCAAAATAGGATTTGTAGTGTAAAATCATATAAAGAAAGGTTCTAATCAAACATTGTAAATTGGAGAAGAAGAGGAGAATAAAGTTGTGGTGAACAACAATGTAAGGCCCTAAAAAGCCAAGAAGGCCTCAAAAACCCAAGAATGAAAGGAGCAAGGTGAAGGTGCATAGAGAGAAGGTATACTCTGGTAATCTAGGCGTAGATTCAAGGTGAAGAAGAATACTCTTGTGTCATCAAGATATAGATTAGATCTTTTTATAAAGTTTATTAATAAAGCTCTCTCAAGTTCCCTTCCTGTGGATGTAGGCCATGTTTAAACTGAACTATGTTAAATTGTGTGTTCTTCTTCTTGTATCTTTTAATATTCATTTTGTGTACTCGAGGTAATCAATCTCAAGGCTTGCTTGAGGTCATCGGTAGGGATCTTCGTATCTCCAACTATTGGTATCATAGTAAGTATAGTATCCCGGGTTATGCACACAAAGAATAGCATCAGAGCATATCAATTTTGTCATAACAAATAGTATCCGAGTTGATGGTGTTTGTTCAAGACTCGAGTGCTTTAGATGAAGCAAAAGATGTCGAGTCGATGAAGTTTAGTGGAGGCATCAAGACGAAGAAGACAACAAGAAAGTTCATATTTGTTCTAAGGTAAAGTCGATGATAGTTGGAGTATATTGATCAAGGTGGAGTCATCAAGGCTTAATGATGCTCAGATCTGAATACGGTAGATGCATAGGTGATGATCGGATCATCGTCAGTGGAGAATGACAATACGAGCTTGATGAGCTCACGAAGGCCTCGCACAAGACATCACATGGAGTCTCGCTGCAGCAGCAAGTCAAAGGAAAAACAACATAGGCTGATGAAGACGAACAATGGATAAGATTCATCGGAAGGTAAATTGATTGAGGTGGAACCTGCACACAAATGTAGAATTTCAGATTTAGAATAAAGAGTGCAAGTTACTCAATTCTACCGCAATAGCAAGTGGCTATGCGGGTCGTGATCCACAAAGAGAGACTAGCGATGGAAGCTTTTTAGTAAGTTCTCTTTTAGGCTACAAAGTATGGTTAAAGTTCTTCTTTAGTTCTTTAAAAGAAAAAGGAAAAATTGAGTTAAAGTTAAATTAGGAAGAAGATGAAGAAACTAGAAATGATATATACAAAGAAATAGAAAAGGAGTGATAAAAGAAGCGGTAGATTGTGGTGTTCTAAACTAAAGAATAAAAAGAAAAGAATCTAAAAGTTACTTACCTCCTTTGGCCAAATGCTTACCTTGAATCTTTTGCAATGAAGTTATCTTGAAGTGAGGCGATCAACGTATAGCCCATAAGAGTTGATTCCCGTCTCCTCCACATTATATCATCAAGACGTTGCAAGTATGAAGTGATATAGAATGAAACTCAAAATCCATCGTCGTGAGCTATCGGTGGCACTCGCAAAGGCAAGGCTCTTTCGATGCTTTAAGACTCACTTGGATAGCAATTGGTACCAAAATAAGAAAAGTAGAGAAGAAGAAGAAGAACAAAAACAAAGTACATACAAAAGAGAAAGTACAGATTTGATTTTATAACAATAAGAAAAAAGAAGAAAATCTTACACCGGTGTCACTCTCAGCACAAGCTTCATTCTCATTCTCCTATGAAACTCTGATCTTCTCTGATTTACATAAATTAAAATTGAAAATTACATGAAAAGAAAAACAATAACCTACACTACAAAGAATGGAAAGTGGACTAAATTCTATCTCTACTTGGTCGCTCCCCTGTACGCTCTGAAAATCCCAGTATTTATAGGCAAAACCTAACGTAGGAAACCGTACGAAGATAGGGGGAGTAAACGCTCCCCCTAACTCCCTAGCAAAGCCGCGAAAATGTGGCAATTGCCGCGTTTTTGTGGCATTCCTGTGGCCAGGTGGCCACAGCCGAGTAGCGGGGGTCCCTGATTTCGAGAGATTATTTTATCTTCAGCTGGATTTGCAGTTTAAGTCCGAGATTTTGACGAAATGGCCTTTGATCTTTGGCTTCAACCGATTGATTTGTAGGGATTTGTTCTAACTGGTTTTCAACCAATCTGAACTGATGTGATCTGCCCTGATTTACTGACTTCGAATTAATTCTGATTTAAATCAGAATTTGATGGGCTTTTCGGCTTATTTATCTTCCCTCTCCTTTAGTAATGGGCCTACAAATAAATTAAATAATAATTAGAAAAAAGCAGAGTTTATTCCATAATAAGTATGAGAATATGATAATGAATGTGTAATATTAGCAACCGATCACACCCCTATACCTATCTTTTGCTCGTCCTCGAGCAAAACAACTAAACAAAAAATTATTAGATCACTTTCGCAGGTCACGCGATTGCACTGAGCATGTGCAACAAGCCGTTAAACCTCTAAGTTACCCTTAGAGGACGAGTTTTATTTCGTGAGGGTTTTCAGTGGATTACACCCATAAAATCCGTAAAGAAAGAGAAAATTGTTAGTATTTTGGAAACATGAAAGAAAAATATTTGAAATATTATTGTAAGTTTTAAGTAATCTATAAGTTATAGGAAAACCGAATTTTTCATTCCTAAACTTAGTCTCTATTCAAAAATTTGTTATCAATCAAAGTAAGGAGTCAAATTGTACTTCTCATCTAGTCTATTACTTTACCCTAAGTCATATGCACCTTGTGACCGTGAAAATTTTGACTAAGGGTTCTTTAACTCTAATTCTTATGCCTTATTTATTTATATATACATATTTTTTTTGGTTGTATTATTCCTTAGTTCTATTAGGCTTTCTAATCTGCCCATGTAACGAGCCTTTAATCGATGACTCCCAAACCAAACAGTCTTAGGGCACCGGGTGAGAAAATACCCAAAGGACTTAAGGACTTGAGCAAACAAGGCCACAAAACTAAGGATTTTATTATATGAACCACTTTTAGGCGTGAATACTTATGCTTTATTAGGCACAAATACCAACCTTAATCAGAGAATTTTTTTATATATATATATTTTTCTCAAACTTATCTAATCATCTTTCGCATAAATGCCAAGGCTTACATAGGCCAAAGCACCCCAATAATTAGATTTGTTCATCTTTCATAGATATATTTTTTCTTTTTTTTCTTTTTTTCTTTTCATAAGGCATAAGAATCTTTGTTTTTGAACCCTAAGTGTATAAGTGTATAAGGTGTGCATATTTCTTCAAGGTAAAGATCAAGACTAAATTACTTTCACAAACTTTCTTCCTATCCTTAGAAATTAAACAAATAATCTTATTTTGACCAAGTATAAGAAATCCTAATTATGATTCTTCTATTCCTTAAAATTGACTTATTTCTTACAAAAAATATATCAAAATATTGTTTCTATTTTCAAAAAGTTTTTAAAAGTAAAGAAAATGTTAATAATTTTTTTTATTTTCTTTTTTTATAAAAAGAAAAAAAAACCTAAGTTATGTTAGACCCTCCACCACACCTATCTCATGCATTGTCCTCAATGTATGAATTAATGCATAGATGCATGAAAAAGAAGAAAGGGAAGGAAAATATTACCTTAAGGTGGTGGTTCCGATGGTGGTCTGATTGGTCCAAGAAATTCGGCCCAATTGAATTTTCGTGGAGTTCGGAGGAACCCACCAGAAATCTCTCTTATATAACCCACTAAAATGATGTATATATGAATGGTTTTTATTAACAATTTAACCCTATCTAATTTTCAAATTTCATAATTAATTTCGGAGTACATTTTGTCAACCGCCTTGTCCCAAAATGGAGTGTGAAAAGATGGAATGATTGACTTAGATTTAGGAAGTATGGGAACTAATACCGACTCAGGAAAGTGACTTAAGTCAAGTAAAGGTTCAGGAGTCGAGATCGGTTCAGGAAGTGGGTCCAAATCAAGAAGTTGAAACACAAGTCCACATTCATTTCCCCACAATAGAATGTGACTTAATATTGGTGATTCAAGTTAAAGAATGACAGGTGTGGGAATCAAAACTAACTCTAAAATATTACTCAAGTCAGGTAACAAAACAGGAGTCAATATTGATTTAAGAATTTGAACTGGATTACAAATTTGAGAATGTAGGTCACATTTCTCATTGAGTTCAATATCATAAAAATGAGAACTTGCCAATTTGTCAATGAGACTTTCAAAAGTATGAAATTGGTCAAGTTCAATATGATGATCATCAAAGATGAGTGATTTAATTTCATAATGAATTGGTACAGGATTTAATGTTGACTCGGGAAAAAGATTGAAATCAGGTGAAGACACCAGAGTCATTATTGAATCAGGATGTAGAATTGAATCACTAAGTTGAGGTTCAGGATCATATTCATTCTCAAGTTCAATTTCAGAAAAGGGATAACTTGTCAAACTGTCAATGTCACTTTTAAAATTTGGAGTTTGGGCAAATTCAAATGAGTGTGCTGAAATGGAACCGCGTTTTTCAAAGAACATGACTCTTCGGCTCTAACAGAAAGGTTAGGCATATCAGAAATGGTCAAATGGTAAGAACGTAAAGTTTGGACCATCATATCTATTTCATGATTACGAGCGTTTTAAGCCTGAGTCATGGCTTCAAGCATCTTTTCATAGTTGATTGGTTTATCGTTTTGTTGCGATTGGACTTGAAAAGATGAAGTGTTGTTTTGGAATTTTTGGTGAAATTATGAGTCCATCAGATTTTGATTATTGTTGGACTCACGCATACTCATTTCCAAAATTGATGGTTTTCTACTTTGGACTGGTGGAACTGAGTATGAATCTTAGAAATATTGTGGACAAGGTGGATAAGGAGGATAAGTTGGTTGAAAATTGGACTCGGGGGAGGTGAATCCCCATTGACTCTGTGAAGAGTTGAAATTATTCTGGAAACTATGGTTATAAAATTGGGGGCATAGGTTATATTGATTCGGATAAGACCAATCAGACACACTAGGTTGGTTAAAGTTATGATATGCCGGATTGGTAATATCTGAAAAAGAGGTGCAATATAGATTACCATTAAAATTGAAAAAATTATTGTTATAAGCTATATCACACAATAAAACACAAACAAATAAGCAAACAAAGAAAAAAAATTTAAACTAAGTTAAGGTAGACCTTTGATCTAGACGACTCCTAACTGGTTAGACTGTCCACGGGAGGTATAATGCAGACTATGACCACAAGCTAATCAGCCAGGTCAGGGCAAGATTGGTGGGAGGTATCCGCGCAAAAGCAACGGGCCTAATTAAGCCAAACTACCAGCCTTCGGGGTTTCACCCCTCAATCCCTTTCCTTAGACACTGATTTGGCAGGAGTCAAATTCTAACACATTCCCCCTTAGGATAATCTCCTAATTAAGTCTGAGATGTCCCTAGGGCCAACGTCTGCTCATTTTAGTTAGGCTTGGGTTAGTGAGTGAGGAGATTGTTTGTGGGCTAAGGGAGGGTAATGACTTCCTCACCTTATCTTGTTTATAGAACAAGCCCTTAAGATTGATTGTGCAAAGTGTGCAGGATAAAGAAAAGTAACATTCAACAGGCAAATAATCACTCAAGAATGTTTCCTAAACTATATGACATGCAAACGTACCTTTTACTCTAGCACTATTCAACAGTAATGTAAAATGTAAACGAATTAGACATGTGCCTAAATATAAAGACTAAACCGTTTTTAGCATTTAACAAATTATTTTACTGTTGAGGTTAGAAAGGAAGTACAGTGAGACAAACAAGGAAATTAATAGTTACAGATATTAAACTTTACAATTCAGCTAACCTGCAGAAAATACAGATTAGCAGTTCATTCAGATTGCCACAGGAATGTAGCAAATCTGAGGGCTTCTTGGCTCTGCTTTCTTGAGCAGAGTCCAAGGCCACTTATATGTCCACTGCAGAAAAGATCCTTGTTGTTAAATTTGTACACCAAAAACCAAGAAGAAGGTTAACCAAAAATGTAATCTTTAATGAGAATTACTTACCGTCCCTCCCCATCAACGTCGCCAAATTTTGAATGAGGTGGAACTTACACACAAAATACAGAATTTCAGATTTAGAATAAAGAGTGCAAGTTACTCAATTCTACCGCAATAACAAGTGGCTATGCGGGTCATGATCCACAAGGAGGGACTAGCGATGTAAGCTTTTTAGTATGTTCTCTTTTAGGCTACAAAGTATGGTTAAAGTTCTTCTTTAGTTCTTTAAAAGAAAAAGGAAAATTTGAGTTAAAATTAAATTAGAAAGAAGATGGTAGATTAAGAAGATGGAGAAACTAGATCTGATATGTACAAAGAAATGGAAAAGGAGTGATAAAAGAAGTGGTAGATTGTGGTGTTCTAAACTAGAAAATAAAAAGAAAAGAATCTAAAAGTTACTTACCTCTTTTGGCCAAATGCTTACCTTGAATCTTTTGCAATGAAGTTATCTTGAAGTGAGGCGATCAACGTATAGCCCATAAGAGTTAATTCCCGACTCCTCCACATTATATCATCAAGACATTGCAAGTATGAAGTGATATAGAATGAAACTCAAAATCCATCGTCATGAGCTATCGGTGGCACTCACAAAGGAAAGGCTGTTTCGATGCTTTAAGACTCACTTGAATAGCAATTGGTACCAAAAGAAGAAAAGTAGAGAAGAAGAAGAAGAACAAAAACAAAGTATATACAAAAGGGAAACTACAGATTCAATTTTATAACAATAAGAGAAAAGAAGAAAATCTTACACCGATGTCACTCTCAGCAAAACCTTCATTCTCATTCTCCTATGAAACTCTGATCTCCTCTGATTTACATAAATTAAAACTGAAAATTATATGAAAAGAAAAACAAAAACCTATACTACAAAGAATGGAAAAGTGGACTAAATTCTATGTCTGCATGGTCGCTCCCTCATACGCTCTGAAAATCCCAGTATTTATAAACAAAACCCAACGTAGGAGAGCGTACGAAGATAGGGGGAGCAAACGCTCCCCCTAACTCCCTAACAAAGCCACAGAAACGCGGCAATTGCCGTGTTTCTGTAGCATTCCTGTGGCCAGGTGGCCACAGCCGAGTGGGGGGGTCCCTGGTTTCGAGAGATTATTTTATCTTCAGCTGGATTTGCAATTTAAGTCCGAGATTTTGATGAAATGGCCTTTGATCTTTGCTTCAACCGATTGATTCGTAGAGATTTATTCTAACTGGTTTTCAACCGATCTGAACCGACCTGATCTACCCTGATTTACTCACTTCGAATTAATTCTGATTTAAATCAGAATTTGATGGGCTTTTAGGCTTATTTCTCTTCCCTCTCCTTTAGTAATAGGCCTGTAAATAAATTAAATAATAATTAGGAAAAAGCAGAGTTTATTCTATAATAAGTATGAGAATATGATAATGAATGTGCAATATTAGCGACCGATCATAAATCGTGCAATCATGTTGGATTCAGACAATCAGGGTATCAAGCCCTATATTTTTTCAACGTTCTGGATGCAATGGTGGGTGCAGATCGAGGAGATTCTAATGTCTGATGTAGGTTCTATATAGATTGGTTAAAGGAATCGACGGAGATCACGGTCGAAGTTACGACAAACTAGTCGTGATACAGAGAGATTATTGAAGGCATTGGTAGATCTATCAGGTTTGTAAATCATCAATAGTAGGACAATAGATCTGGCAAACATCAATATAGTAGTGGTTGACATCTCTGATTGATGGAAGGAAGACTGTGGTAGTGTGCAGCAGGAAGGCCCGGTATGACTATTGCAGCTATATGAAGACAATAAGTCTCAAGATTAAAATATCAATGAAAGATGGACCATCACCAAGTGATTAGTGGAAGATCATAACACGACAAGTCCTTGACAATCTATGTGTAAAGTTGGTAAGACCTTGACAGAATTAGAGGAGAATTGCCTCAAGCCCGGCAAGGCCCCCATGGCCGTGAAGGCGTCACAAAGCGAAATTTGCTGGTGGCGGTGGTGATGCAATGCAAGCTAAGGGAAAGAAACTAGGTCAAGAAAGAGTTTCAATGAAAAGTTTGAAGGGAGCTTACTTCGAGGTGGAGCTTTAGGAAAACTGCAATCGGTTAAGTGTTGCAGGACAACTAAAGAAAGGGACATTCGAGTAAGGTCTGAGATGGCCCAAGGCATGGCGGTAAATAGCCAAAGGCCCCAAGGAGAGGGGACAAGAGTGAAAACTTCACGGTACGATTACGACCAAGAAAAGAATCAAGGTAGTAATCCAAAATCTCAAGGCATTTTGCTAAAGGCCTGAAAAGCAAGTCAAGTAGGAGATTGTTAGGATTTTGTCTTATTTTCAAGAGGAGATGATGGTCCAAAAAAATTCAATTGAGTTGGAGAAGACGATGGTTTAAAGCAAAAGACGCAACTAAAGGTGAAGCAATTTTTTTCAGGCGATTGCGAGTTTTCTTTTCTAGAGAAATATGAATAGGATTCAATTCTTATTCAATTAAGATTTGTTTCTAAACATTAAAAGGTCTAGAATTCTTCTATATCAAGGAAATCAACTCCTAATAGGATTGATCAAGATTCTTGAAGCATCTAATTGCCAAGATCATCTTATAGTCCAAATAGGATTTGTGTTGTAAAATTCTATAAATAAAGGTTATAACTCAACATTATAAATTGGAGCAGAAGAGGAGAATAAAGTTGTGGTGAACAACAATGTAAGACCCTAAAAAGGCAAGAAGGCTCTAAAAGCCAAGAAAGAGAGGATTAAGGTGAAGATGCATAGAGAGAAAGTATACTCTTATAATCTAGGGGTAGATTCAAGGAGAAGATGAATACTCTTGTGTCATCAAGAGAAATATTAGATCTCTTTGTATCAAGTTTTTAATAAAGCTCTCTCAAGTTCTCTCCTTGTGGACGTAGGCCCAGTTTGACCAATTCACGTTAAATTGTATATGCTTCTTCTTGTATTTTTAATATTCATCTTGTGTGCTCGAGATAATTGATCCCATGACATGTTTGAGGTCATCAGTGGGGATCTCCATATCTCCCAACTATTGGTATCATAGTAATATGTATCCTGAGTTATGTACGCAACAATTGGTATCGGAGCATATCAATTTGTTTTTGATTGTACTCCAAAATTGCATTTTTATCATCACTTTTACACATATATCCTTGATCGTTCCTTTATTAATTAATGCTATTAACCCTTTTTTTTTATTATGGTGTGTAGTTACTTAAATGAGAGGATAAAGATACAAGAAGCTTCATTTTATCCCTAATCCTATTCAAAGTTGGATCAAATTGAATCCAAAGGAGGAAAGGATTAATCTTTATCTCCTATTCAAGTTCAAATTCAGGAGATAATGTCCTAGAAGATGAAGGGGATAAAGCTAATCCTAAAAGGGAAAAGGAGGATAATTCAAATTAAATGGAGTTCAAAATCAATTCAGGCTCGGATTCTGGCTGTACACCTTTTAGTAATCAGATCATAACATTTTCTACAGATCTTCAAATCTGATGATTTAAGATGGTACAGAAAGAAGATTGGAAGGACTACAATTCTTATGTTTATCACTCTGTCTAATTCAGCCATCTGATTAGTCATATTCAGCAAACAACACGCCAACCTGCTGCAGGACTGAATTCCTTATTGAATTATGAAACCTTCTAATTTGTATCCTATTGTGATTAGATTTGAGGCCTATTTAAAGAGCTAAAATCTCTCATTATGAATCATCTCCACATCAGAGATCATAGCTTAGGATTTTCTTTTAGTCTCTTCTCCAAATTTCTTTTGTATTTTAGTTCTATTTGTGAGAAGGAGAAGCCATTGTAATTCGAGGTGACAGATCAATACAAGGTGCTTTCTTTCTTTTCATATCTCTTATGTTATTTACTTTATTTTTACTTTTTCTTATTTTTTCTTTCTTAATTTCTTTTGCTTGTCATGTTTACCATGAGTAGCTAGATTTTTCTCATGGCTTGCTAAGACATCACCACCATCACATCTAATGTCTAGTAGATAACCAGATTAGATCATATGCATGACTACTCCAATTTTTATTCTTGAAGACTCATCAGGATAAGCAACTAGGTCAAATATTTGCTAATACTTTTTAACTGTTTTCTTAATTTATGCTTGATGAAAATCTTGATATTTTAATGTTAAACGTTGATTAGTGATTTGCTAAATACTTTCTAATGATTTTTTCTTACTTTATACTTGATTAACAGCCTTGATATTGTAATGTTAAAACATGGATAGTGTTATTTCAAATCATAACCTAGTTTTTATCCTATGTTTCTTGCTTGTTTTTGTGGTAGAATATCATATTTAGGATTTAAAGTGAAGTAATTATCTATCTAACATTAGCATGTATGGTGGTTGATTATTAGTGAGCTGTGAAACTTTCTTTTAGGTTGATTCTTTATCCACATACAATTCATCTTTTCTTTCCTAAGTTATTTAAACAGAGAAAATATAAAGACGACAATATTACCGAAAAGCTTCTATCGTATCTCTCCCTGAGGTTCGACCCGCTTTAGCCCTAGCTACCGCGGATATATTGCAATGATTCAGAGTTTAAATAAAATACATATCCTTTTCATATTCTCTGTACTCTGTTTTGTGCAATCAAATTTTGGCGCCGTTCCTGGGGAGTTTATATACAAGTTATAAGAGTTGAAGTTTAAGAATCCCAAGTAAAAATTTCGCTTTCACTTCGCTTTCATAAAGGTGCATATGACTTGGGGTAAAATAAAAGACTAAGTGAGAAATTCAGTTTTAATCCTAACCTAAATTAATGATAAATATTTGCATCGAGACTAAGTATAGGAATGAATAATTTGGTGATTTTAAGACTTATAGATTACTTGATTTCCTCAAAGATACTTCAAATATTGTTCTCTTTCAAAATTGAATTTCAAAAATACTAACATTTTGTTTTTTTTCTTTATGAATTTTGTGGGTGTAATTCACTGAAAACCCTCACGAGACAACACTCGTCCTCTAGGGTAGCCTAGAGGTTTAACGGCTTGTTGCACGTGCTAAGTGCAATCGTGATTCCTACTAAAGTGAGTTAGGTTAGATTAAATTAGTTTCTAACATTTGGTTTTGCTCGAGGACGATCAAAAGATAAGTGTGGGGGTGTAATTGTACTCCAAAATTGCATTTTTATCATCACTTTTACACATATATCCTTGATCATTCCTTTATTAATTAATGCTATTAACCCTTTTTTTATTATGGTGTGTAGTTACTTAAATGAGAGGATAAAGATACAAGAAGCTTCATTTTATCCCTAATCCTATTCAAAGTTGGATCAAATTGAATCCAAAGGAGGAAAGGATTAATCTTCATCTCCTATTCAAGTTCAAATTCAGGAGATAATGTCCTAGAAGATGAAGGGGATAAAGCTAATCCTAAAAGGGAAAAGGAGGATAATTCAAATTAAATGGAGTTCAAAATCAATTCAGGCTCGGATTCTAGCTGTACACCTTTTAGTAATCAGATCATAACTTTTTCTACAGATCTTAAAATCTAATGATTTAAGATGCTACAAAAAAAGATTGGAAGGACTACAATTCTTATGTTTATCACTCTGTCTAATTCAGCCATCTGATAAGTCATATTCAGCAAACAACACGCCAACCTGCTGCAGGACTGAATTCCTTATTGAATTATGAAACCTTCTAATTTGTATCCTATTGTGATTAGATTTGAGGCCTATTTAAAGAGCTGAAATCTCTCATTATGAATCATCTCCACATCATAGATCATAGCTTAGGATTTTTCTTTTAGTCTCTTCTCCAAATTTCTTTTGTATTTTAGTTCTATTTGTGAGAAGGAGAAGCCATTGTAATTCGAGGTGACAGATCAATACAAGGTGCTTTCTTTCTTTTCATATCTCTTCTGTTATTTACTTTATTTTTTCTTTTTCTTATTTTTTTATTTCTTACTTTCTTTTGCTTGTCATGTTTACCATGAGTAGCTAGATTTTTCTCATGGCTTGCTAAGACATCACCACCATCACATCTAATGTCTAGTAGATAATCAGATTAGACCATTTGCATGACTACTCCAATTTTTATTCTTGAAGACTCATTAGGATAAGCAACTAGGTCAAATATTTGCTAATACTTTTTAACTGTTTTTCTTAATCTATGCTTGATGAAAATCTTGATATTTTAATGTTAAACGTTGATTAGTGATTTGCTAAATACTTTCTAATGATTTTTTCTTACTTTATACTTGATTAACAACCTTGATATTGTAATGTTAAAACATGGATGGTGTTATTTCAAATCATAACCTAGTTTCTATCCTATGTTTCTTGCTTGGTTTTGTGGTAGAATATCATGTTTAGGATTTAAAGTGAAGTAATTATCTATCTAGTATTAGCATGTATGATGGTTGATTATTAGTAAGCTGTGAAACTTTCTTTTAGGTTGATTCTTTATCCACATACAATTCATCTTTTCTTTCCTAAGTTATTTAAACAGAGAAAATAAAAAGAAGACAATATTACCGAAAAGCTTCTATCACATCTCTCCCTGAGGTTCGACCCGCTTTAGCCCTAGCTACCGTGGATATATTGCAAAGATTCAGAGTTTAAATCAATCACATATACTTTTCATATTCTCTGTACTCTGTTTTGTGCAATCAATTTTCAACATAACTGATTGCGGTTGTTATTTGACATGTGCAAATCGTGTAATTATGAAGATCACATTCGTACCCATCTGGCTCCATACCAAAAGCTCAGACAAGTATAAGTAGACCTACCGCTCCAATGATGAAAAGGACCGAAACCCTTGAGACTTCTGCGTCATTTATACTTTGGGCCACAAATTTCAATCCTAATTTTGATCCTAATTCTCGTCTACATACATCCCCCGGACTCGTGTAATTCCTATCATATTGGAATTATAGTGAAGCTCCTCCTCTTCCCTGTGGTTTTTTCCGATTAAGAGTTTTCACGTGAAATCCTGTGTGTCCCTCTTTCTGTGTTGTGTTTTATTTACGTGCTCTACCTCATCTCACTTCTCGCTTGTCGTAAGGTTCGACCGTCCAATCACTTATGGCGGAAAATCACTACCACACATAATATGAAAACTCAGTAATATATACTATAATATACACAAGAATAAATTAAGAACTCTTTGTCATATCTATAGCAGTCAGTCGGTGAGACATGGCTGACTGGTTGCGGGGTGGGAGCAGCTTATGAGAAGTCTTAGGTTCAAATCCTGTTGCAATCGATGTATCAAAAATAAAAAATGTGCAGCAACCAGCATGACCAATTTAATTTAGGATAAAAGTGTTTTCCTCAAAAGAAATATAGGATAAGTAATTGTCAAGTTAACAACCAACACATGACCATGCAAGTCTTAGGCAGCATAATGGCCTAGATAAGTGGGGGGCTCACTTGAGATTATATATTAACTAGGTCGTAGATAGTCATTAAACAAATGAAAAGGAAAGCGTGTGGAATATTGCATGAAAACTACTCTTGCTTGACTCTAGCTAGCATCAAAGATGGGAACATAGGAAACTGACAATGATGTTCAAAGAAATAACCAATATGGGTCCTGCACTCAAGTCAATTAAATTGTTCACTGTGGAGGGCTGACTGTAACTAATTAGAGCACAAAGGAAGGCAAAGAGAAGGACACGGGAAAATATGGTGGAAAATGGTGGGGAGAAAAGGGTTTGTTCAGACCGGTCAACTTAAGGCCATAAGTCAGTGAAGACGCGATATACAATCTGTGATCTATTTGACCAAAAGTTTAACTTGATAGATAAAAGCCAGCTTTATGTTTATATGCTTCACTTCTACTCAAATGTTTTCGTGTGAAATTATTTTTAATCACACGTGACTCTACCAGTAGGCCAAAATTCATTACACATACAAAGCTAAAAAGTAAAAAAAAAAAAAAAAAAAAGTTAAAAAAAGGAAAGGAAAAAAGAAAAACTCTATTCTCAAATTGTGAAGTTCTTATTTTGAATATAAGAAGAAAAATTGTTATTAATTAATTTCTTCCCCAGCAAAATATTAGAACAGAGTTTGAGAGCGGAGTTTCTTAATTGTAATTCTGTTTTACCTAAGACAATAAATAACTAGACTTCGTTTGATTTCATTATTAGTCATTAACCAAAAAAAAAAAGGAAAGGAAAATAAACTTTTTTTATTTACATGTAGAAGACCTGAAGCTTACTAATTACAAAGAAAAAAAATAACTTGTCCATTAATCTCTTTATAAAAATTAATAGAATTTCATTGACTACTATTTGTAGGATTATACCGTGAGATCATATTTCTGAGATTTCTTTTGATTCTAAACATTGCCAGTTTGAACTGATATTATTAATCCAAATATAATGATCTAATCGAGTTAGTTATTTAGAAACAAGTGCATCATTTCATCCACAAAGAAACAGTCAGACAAAACACCAACCACCGGGAATTTTTAGTGCTTAGAGGAAATTGTCTCACTCCAGAGCCGAAATCACTGCCCCCCCCCCCCCCCCCCCCCCCCCCCGCACCGGCCCGCCCGCCCGCGAGCCGAAATCACTGACTTCTCTCTCTCTCTCTCTCTCTCTCTCTCTCTCTCTCTCTCACACACACACACACACACACATTCTTACACACACATTCTTTATTTTATTTCCCCATTTCTGAGATAGAGAAATTGACACATCTTCCTAAAATTCTAGTAGCTTAGCAGTTGCATGGAGATAACAAGACTAGCTAAACTACAAGCATGTCACCTTCATTCAATCTACAGTCCTAGAAACGGGGAGAGATTAAATACATAAATAACTCGAAAACGACCAATTTTCATTTGGGTCCTTTCTGTGCCTCTTTAACTAGGAAATTTCTTGCATTTCTCCTTATATAAACCCTAGCTAGCCACCCCCCTCTCTCTAGCTAATCAAACAGGCCTGACGATGGAATCCTGCAATCACGCGAAGGACGTCGAGAGAATGAATCGAGCAATGGAGTTGTTAGCGCAGTTTCGTGCCATCTTACTGCCTTCACATCCAGCAGATAGTTGGGCAGAGCTGGCCAGAGATCTCTTTGATGATGCTCTCCAGTCCCTGTCCGCCGCTAGCTCTGATCTGCGGCCTTGTTTTCGCCAACCGGCTGAGTTGCTGGTTGGTTCAGCTGATGCAGAAGTTGCCCAGAAGAGCACAGGTTCAAAAAGGAACAAGAACAGTGATGGCAGAGGGGCTCTGCAGAGCGAGGACCGAAAGAACAGGTAATTGACTATATATATTACAATACACAGTATATATATTTGAGAAGAATACACAAATGCCCTATTTGTGATGCCAAATCTCATGAGATTCGAACCGGCGCTCATTGAAACGCAAATCCAACAACTTATCGTGTGGCCACATGAGGGGACTGATTGACTAGCTATATGTTTTTGTTAATCCTAGTTTTGCATAAAAGAGATAGAAACAACACATAAACACAAAAGCACCTCATGAAAATTCAGTTAAAATACCATACAACATAGTTTGTTGATGAGTGTCTAGTGACACATTACAAGAAGCTCGGGTAGAACACAGTACACGCTTTAACATTGGAGTTGAGAGAAATTGAGAAACCTAGCTAATTGTTTTCTCTCAGTTCTTAAAAATGAAATTTCATTGTTAGATGGTGAAAAAGTTTATTAATCCCTCATATATTTTGACACCAATATTGCTTGGCATGCCTCTCAGACTAGGGTTTGTATGCATAATTATTTGTCAGATTTACTCAATTTTCATTATCATTTGTGCAGAAGAGCCTTAAGAATCAAATCCTCGCTTTATCATTTCTTCACATACATTAATCTTCTGAACTTATTATTTAGGTATCTTATATTTGCTTTCTACATTAGCTCTTACAACTAATTGATCTTCCAGTTTATCTTTTACATAAAACACGCTGCCATCATAATGTACAAGAATGGTATTGCACATAGCTAGGAATTTTTGATATAATTGCATGATGAGTTTTTATTAACTTGTAAAAGAGTTTCCCATCAATTCCTTAATTAAGTTTCGTAAGGTGTATGTTGATTATATATAGTATATTCTGATTCAATTTTCTCAAATGTGTTAAAATGATCATTGCCTATGCAAAATCCTCCTTTGAAATGTTAGGGCAATGTTAGGATAGAGATCTATTTGTTTCTTTATCTATTTCTTTAAAACGTTACAATACATTGCCATAGCTTATTAAAGCCTTCAGTCTTAAATTATTCTTTACATATACTCTTCTACAGGTATTGGGAGGTTGTCTCCTTGTGTTTTCTGTAGTTCATAAACTCTCGTATATTTGTTTATGCATGGGAAAATTTATTTTCTAAATTGTGAGATCTTACTCGCTACCAATATTCCCAGGTTGAAGTTAGAAATATATTTCTGTGAAGAAGGCCTCCAGATCCTACTATAAGCAAATTAGTGAACTGTCACAAAACTTTGACCTTTCAGATTTGATACACAATTCATTTCAAGGTCACTCCCTCTGAAACATACACCTTGTTGATGTAGGGTAACTTTTTGATGGAAATTTATTCATCTCTTTATTTATTTCTTTCAAATAATAAAGTACATACATATTGTTATGATAAATCGACTGTCCATTAGGGAGATAAACAAGTAAAGATATAAGTATTTTATCATTAATTTCAAATGCTAGTTACGACAAATAACATCTTCTCCTCTTTCATGACTATATACTTTTTGGTTTTGATCACTCCAGGAAACTACATTTGTGGACCAATGTGACATCTATCCCACATATAGATGGACATCAGTGGAGAAAATATGGGCAGAAAAGAATCAGGGGTGAAAAATTTTAAGGTCATTCCTAACACTTTGTTACATGACATGGTTTTTGGCTAACAACTTATGTTTGGATATATAAGTTTAGATTCGAGAGACTAACTTCTGAAACCTTAAATTAACACCCATTTTGCCTACTATAATTTGAGTTATTCGGTTGCGTATCAATAATGTATAATTGTACATTATATTTCACGACATGAATTAAACTCCTTTAAGGAATCTCTCAAGTTAAATTCTAAGTTAAGAAATTAGTAGGGCCTTTGAAATATAAAAGGCAAAATTTCTCAAAGCTCCCATGACCCATAAAAGTTATCTTAGAAAACTACGATGAACTTTTAAATTCTCAAATAACTACCATCATAATTACAGAGTAATCACATGGTCATCACATGATCACTTTATGACAAAATGCCGCTCTTTATGGGATTATAATCATTAAAATACATAACAATTGGGTCTTTTCACGTTTACCATTAGCATTGTTGAGGGAAAAAGGTGAAAAGAACTCTTTATAGGAGTTATTTAGAAAGTTAGAATTTTGTGGTCGAGTTTTTTGGTAAAACTATGATAGTTCAAGGTAGTTTTGAGAAGTTTTGCCAGTATAAAAAGAAGAACTTATACTTAAAGTAAAGGTTTTAAACCAAGTGATATTATATCTTAATATATTGTTTATTACAAAACAGGAACTATTATAGATGCAAGAATTCCAAAGAACAAGGATGCCAAGCAAAGAAAACAGTGCAACAGAAGGCTGATAACAATGATCATCTCCCAAAATTCACTGTCTGCTACATTAAGCAGCACACATGCAAAACCTCTGATATGAATTCAGTACCAGCCATTCGTGACATGAATAAGACACGACTTGCAGTGTCAGTGAGAAAGGAATCCAAATTTATGAGGAGTCAAGAGGATCATAAAGATTACGCTTCTTTGACTCTTGCCAAACCACAAAGTAGTGATGAAAACCCAACCAAGAGAATAGAGTTAACGCAAATTTTGAAAGTCCACGAGTTGCGCCAGATGCTGCCATTGCCATGGGAGGTGACTGGGAGGATGTGTTCGGCATGATTGATGATACGTTTGATATTTGGGATGAAGATGCAGGACAAATGGACGACAACGAGGGAAGGCATGGTACAATTTGGGGTTATGAAGAAAAAGAGTTCTTTCCTTCTTTTTGAATGATAAAGTGGATGACTTTGGAGAAATTCCTCTAAATATATGAGTGGCATGCTTCGAACATGCCGCGAGCTTTCCCTTCGCAAGGTTTGAAGAGGTCTTGTTCTTCAATAAGATATCATATATGAGTTGATACTGGATATTGTTGCACTACAAATGAAATGCAATAGTTGAACTTGGAGAAGCAAATGAAAGAGAGAAAAATGTATCGTGGGAAGTAGAGGGGGATGATGTTGTTTCTTTTTCAATATTTTTGTGTTGTACCTAAGTTATATGCTCGGGTTGCATTGCCCTTTGTGTATAAATAGCTTTTTGAAGGTTCTATATAGGATATTGTTACAATAAATAAGTACTTTTATTCTCCCTGCATCCCTTTTTTCATGGGGACTGTTCAAATAGTTCCAAAAATTTTGGTGAGTATGTTTTATGAAATGATGTCAATTTGAGTTTAGTAAGCATACTTTTTACTCGTGAAAGAAGAGTTCTAAACAAACAAGTTTTTTCTCCCTTTTCCATAATCCTTACCTAGCTTCAACAAACTCCTACCTTTAAAAAGCTTACCTTTACTCTAATTCTTCATAATAATCTATGTGAAGGTCTTGCATTTGTTTTTCTATATACAAAATGGAGGGATCTACAAGTTGCAAACAAAAGAGAAACCAAACAAAAAACCCCAATTTATAATTATGAATAAGACTCACAATATTGTAGTGTTTGGATGATAATTAGGGTTTAAAGTTGATTAAAATACACATATCTAAAGTATTGCAAGAGGTCTAGGGCGCAAAATTCTACTTGCACAGACTACGTTCTGCATTACACAAAAAAGAAAAAGAAAAGAATTAGATATTAGTCACTAAAACGAGTGGGTCTTCAGAATTCTTCACCAAAGGATGAGGTTTGCGTTTAAGATACTCGTTTTACTCATGTTGAGTTACAAGAATAGAGTTATACTTTCATGAGATATCTTGTGTTGAAATTTGAGGGAGAGAGTTTACACTCTGTATGATACATTTTGACTGCAAAACTCCTCTCAATTTCCTGTATAATCCTTTTTTTTTTGGTACAAATATTCAAAGAAATATTAATGGGCATATTTCCACATGGTTTTAAAAACTCTATGGCGATCGCAACAAACCAATATCGAAGTTCAAAAAATCTGAGGATGGAGATGAGTCTACAGCATATTATTCTTGAAACAAAGTGAATTTTTTAGTTCTAAATATCATCCTTGGGACAAAGTTCTTCGCCTATTTTGAAATAATAAAAGTTATACATTAACACAGAGTAACGAAAGTAAGCAGATTTACTGAGAACAAATCAAATGGTCAAATTTCTCCTTCAACAACAAGAAACTTTTCAAATTGTTTAACAAGAACAAAAATAAAAAAAATTAATCAATATCAGGCAGTGTTTCACAAGTAAAAATAGGCTGTGTTTGACAAGTAAAGTTAGGAGTTAGAATTTAGTATTATGAGAGAAAAGAAACGGAAAAGAGTTAGGAATTAGATTTTTTTTTTTAGTTTTGTTGAGAATTAGAGATTGAGATAGAGAGAAAGAGAGATGAAAGCTAATTCCAACTTTTTAGTGGAATATTTAGCAATCCTTTTGTTGTCGAGAATTAGGTAGATTTCAAGGTGATTTTGCAGTAGTTTTAGGTTAAATTCATTTTCATCATTACTTGCTTACTCTTTTCTATTTTTGATCATTTAGTGAGAGTTAATCAGAATTAGCTTATTTTTGAGCTAACTTCACTTGTCAAACAAAGTATTATCAAGCTATTGTGTCCAAACACCTAGATATGAATCAAAGATTTGATTGTTGTCATTGACGTAGGACAACCAAGACTCAGGTTAAGCACCGTCTCCGAACGGTCATGGGTAAGGAATAAAGAGTACTGAGGATGGCACATCTCGTTGGGCATAGAGAAGCATTGAGAACCCCAATATCTTTCTTTGGAATAGTTTCTTTTCCCGTTCTCTCACCCCGGCATTGCACTTCGCTTCCACTTCTTCAGAAGAATGAACTGACTTCTCCCTTCTTCATTGATCTAGGGGAAAAGAAACCTTCTCTATTTGAAACTACACATCAAAGTTGTGGGTTGATGAGCTAGAGTTAGATTGTTCATACAACGGAGTGGTGCCTTACCTTACCGCAAACATACACACGGAATCATTCGTGGCGATACTTCAAGATTCCAAAGTATTGCATTCCAAGCTCAGAACGAGCATGCCGACAGACCACTGTCGTACCATTCATCGAGTAAGCTGGACCACCACCATCTTACCCACCGTAAACATTTCAAGCAGTAGCTTTGGGTCGAAACACTAAAAAAGAGGGACCGAAAAACAAGGGGGCATAAGAACCACCAGACCCCAAATGGAGAAAGAATATGCACGGAATTTGACATTAGATTCGTAACAATGACAAGGTCTGTTTTTAATATTTTTTGGAAAGTTTGATAAACGCTTTTTGCATCCAGAAATTCTAACACTCCGACGTGTGTGGCTGCGGCCCTTTAAATTTCTGCTCATATATCCTTGTTAGACTTATTTAGATAGAGTCTAAATTAATTTAGGCTTACACAAGTCTAATTAGATTTATACATCCGTCTCTATAAGGCCTATGTTGTTGGACCTAATAAAGAATTGATAGCCTAATGATTTGGGTCTAGACACGTTTGATTTACACTTAAGCATGAGTGTATTTGAATTAAGATGTGGGACTCACCTACACGTATGGAACTCGTATTATCAATCAAGGGTCCAGATCGATGATGAGTGGAATTAGAATTCCATGATACTAATGTGTAGGATTCCCTTTCCACCAGCAGCCATCTTATGACTATCTCTCTATTGGAGGCCTCTCATCTCCTGTAAGGATCAAGAAGAGAAGTTGGTGGCTGGAATAGAAAATCCCTCTCACAACTCCGACGTTCTTGAGATCGTGCAACTTTTGGCATCTTTTTCGTGATGGAATCAGTTATGCCAAAACTCTCAGAGGCTTTTAGTTTATATGTGGATCTTGTACGGAACAATTATTAGATCTAACAACCCTAACATAATTGGAGCTAATTCATGTCCAACCTATAACTCGAGTAAAATCCAATAAAGCATTCACATTGGAGTCTTAATTGGCAGAGGTCTTTCGTTTTCTTTCTTTTCGTTTTTCCTTTTCTTTTCTTTTATTTATTTTTTTTTTTGATACAAAATAGGAGAGGTCACTCATTCAGCGCCTGTGTTTACATTTGTAACTTATTTGTGAAATGCTAGTAGATGGGAACTGGAGTGGGACTTTCACACTTTTGGTCACTTGGTCTAAAATCCAATTAAGTCCTCAACCTCACTATTTAACTCTTTCTTTTGGTCACTTAGAATATGCTTGTTGATGCACTGACAATGACATTGCTTAAAGAATCTTTCTCAAAAGTCTTCACGTGCGCGCGCCGTGTTTACTTGTTGATGCATTGACGGGTCTGCTTGGTTAATGGTGAGACTGATGAAGTGAAGAAGTGAGGAAGTGGTAATAATTTTTTTAAAACTTAAGAATTGGTTAATAAGTTTTACGGTTTTTGGATGTGGTTTGAAAAATGTTATATCTTTTCCGGTGTTTGGATGATATCGTGGAAGTGAAAGTGAAAAAATTGACCACAAAGTTGACCGCAAAATAATATTAAAATAAAAATTAATTAAAAATATAAAAAATGAATTTAATTAGAATGCAAGTGAGATTTACATGATCAAAAAATTAACTGTTTTGTACTACAACTTTTTACAAATGAGATTTACATGACCACAAAATAACTATATCACTCTGAAAGTGAGGAAATGGTTGTGTAAAAGAGAAAAGAGAAAAGATAAAAGAGAAAAGAAAAATAGATTTTCTTATTTTTCTTTTCCGATGTTTGGATAGATAGGGAAGTGAACAATTATACTTTCCCATTTTCTTACTTCCGCCCACTTCCTTGCAACCAAACACGCCCGACAATGACAATGGCTATTGTTTTGTAGAATATACGTATTTACGTGTGCGCGCGTTTGCACGCTCCTTCCAAGCTGCACAGCACAGAGTTGGGAAGACTTAACAGTGGAAATTATAAGAAATGATAGTGTAGTTAATTATCGAGTAAAGGTTTAAGAATGTGCCTATTTTGCTGATCGAAATTTCGTGGGAGCTTCTTTCATGAGTTCACATAATTTCTTACTTCTTCCTCTTTTATTTTTTGTTTCAGTTTCCTTTGTAGGTGAAAGAAGTGTGGACAGTGATAAATGTAATATCTTAACTATTATCGTTTTCATTAACTTGTTTGCCTATTAGATTTTTTTTTTAAAAAAAAATATTTATTATTTCAATAGTATTCTTTTCTTTTCAATTTTATGCTCGCCTCTTATGAATAAATTTGGCTCCGTGCCTATACGTAACTAACTAGTAGCTCAGAAAACTAAACACTTGGGTTTAGCAAAAGAATTCTTTCTTCTGGTTTTCTTTTGCTTCTTCACGTGAAAACAAGTAGATTTCAATAAGATGAATTTCCTATTCTTCGTGCTAGCTTCTGTTCATGTGCATCTCACTTGCCAGTGTAAAAGATCTTAGAGTGTGGAAAGAATACCAAATGCACGATTTTCTCCTTTACGAACAGTCCCAATAATTCTAAATGAAAATTCACGGTAATCAAAATTATTAAAAGTTTTCACTTTCAGTGTAATCTTCTTTGTCTAAAATTATAATGACACGCATTATCTCCTGCTTCACATTACTGTGGTGGAGATTTCCCACTGCGAGTGATCAGACAGTTAATCTACGCCATAAATGAAAGTATGTGTTTAAGGTGTAAATGTAAAAAAATAAAACACAACACAGAAAACAGATGGAGACACAATATTTTTATATGGAAACTCAAATTGGAAAAAAACCATGGGAAGAAGGAGGAGAAATTCACTATAATTCGCCGGATTATAGGAATCACAGGTATGTATTGGTTCTTCTTTGAATTAGAATTGGATGGAAGGAAAATTCCTCCCTTCTCGCTGGAGAAGAAGGTCTATTTGTACTGAACTCCTCCTCCTTAGGCGGATGGGTGCTGGCGAGATACGTGTAGCTGTACGATCTTCATACACAGATTTGTTGTAACGGTCGTGATTGCCGGCGTGATGGTTGAGATTGCATACAGGCAATTTCGTCATCATTCTGCCTTGAACGCATAGGCGTTATACTTATTCAACGTGGGAGAGGAGAGACAGCGTGATTGCAAGCGGAGATCTCGACTGCTGTTACTGAGGACTTGTGTTGGATCTAATAATTATTCCAAATAAGATTTCATACATGCAATAACCTCTTTATCAAGATCAAACGGAAGGAGGGTAAAGCATACCTGATTCCATCATGATAAAGATGCCGAAGGTTGCTCGATCTAGAGGACGGCGGAGTTGAGGAAAGGGATTCTTCTCTCCAACCACAAAATTTTCTTCTTGATCCTTAGAGGAGATAAGAGGCCTCCAAGAGAGATATTAGGTCATAATAACTGGTGGTGGAGAGGGAATCTTACCCATGATATATATAGAACCAAAGAATTCTAGTTCAACTCATCATAAATCTAGACCCTTAATTGATAACACAAATTCCACACATGAGTTGAGTCCCACATCTTAATTTAAATACACTCATGCTAAGTGTAATTGAAATGTGTTTAAACCCAAATCATTAGGCTTGAACAATTTTTTATTGGGTCCAACAACATAGGCTTATAGAGACGAATGTATAAATCCACTTGTGTAGACCCAAATAATTTAGACTCTAATCCAAATAAGTCTAACAATCTCTCAATTGGGGCCAAACAAGTCATACTAAAAGGATGTTATATATAAGTTTATGGTACCAAAACTTTAACCATCAATAAATCACGTTTCAAAACAATCTAGTCCATTAAGTGTTCTGCTACCGAACATGGTGGTCGTTACCTTCTGTATAATCAAGGTAGGACCTTCCACATCACAAGTTTCAGAACCCTTAACTATATATGTGGCGCTCCGATCCCGCGGGTACAGGGACGCCACTGCGACATATATACGCTAAGCATCAGTACATGCAAGAATCAGAGTGCGGCAGCACGGTGGTAATATACATTCCAACAGAAATAACACAGTACATGGTCATCACAAAGAGTGATATAATATTACAGGAATATTACATCACCAGGAAATACAATGTACAATACATGAAGAGATATACAAAATAAAAGCTGAGAGGTGCTCACGATACAACAAGAGGGCCTCGAGAGCCAAACAGGAGGGAAACTGGGAGGAAGAGCTGCGGCGATGATCCAAGCTTCTCCTGCACTCCGATCGTCACGGAAGGATTCGCTGCGCACTCTGATCAGCTACAGCAAGGTCACCAATATTCAGTCTTTAGCATCTGGACATGAGAATCCCAGGTTGTCAGACGCAACCCTGCGAGTACATATATATAAAGCCAAATGGCGTGCATAACAGGTATACGTGTGCATGATCAAGTAATGTGGTCCAAGTAATAACAAATAACATAAGGTAAATTAAAAGAATAACAGTAAATCATGTATATCGATGAATCTGAAACTGAAAACATGCATAGAAGGTAGTATAAAGAGCATAGGTACATGCGGTAAATAAGTTAAACATGTTGAAATCACCTAGAGGGGGGGTGAATAGGTGATAGTGCTAATCTAGAAACTAAATGCGGAAGCTAAAACTAATTTGCAACACACTTAATACAACCAACGAGTGTAGCCGAATTCCCCGTGAAGGGCTCTGAACTAACTCCTCTTGATTCCCCTAGATAAGGGTTGAGGTGCTATATGAAGCTCTCGTGGTTAAGTACAAGTGAGGCACACACAATCAATCCAAGCATATAATGAATAGCAATATGAATCAATGCAAGGACAACACAAACAAATATGATATGAATGATATGAATGATGCAATGCACAACACAAATAAAAAGATAGAGAGTTGAGAGTCAATGGATCAAACGCAAAGACAAAGATGTGTTTCGAGGTTCGAGCCCCTAGCTCTACGTCCCCGCCTTCACCAAGAAGGATTTCTAATCCACTAGGAGTATCGAACTCCTCTCTCAACCTTACAACCTCCAATGAGGCAATACAACCACAATCCACCTCTACCGAAGAGGGATAGGCCCATAGCCAAACAACCAAACTCCACCTCTCACTAGAGGGAGCAAACCACAACCTCAACCTCTACCAAAGAGGGAGCAACCAACAAAGGGTTTTTACAACAAGTGGTATATCTCAACCACAAACAATCTCTTTTCCCACAAACAAATGATCCTAAATAGATAGGATAGAAGATATAGCTCAAGTGAAAAACAAGTGTTTGAAAATCAAAAACTCAAAGGAAACACTTGGGAAAATAACTAGGATAAGAATTAAGATCAAAACAAATCCCAAAAGCTTTTTCCTTTTTCTTGAATTTTCCAAACCCTTTTTGAAACAAATAAAGATGAACTCTTTTAAGCACCAAAAAAAACCTTTTGAAAACTTGTTTTAAACACTAGAGAAACTCTGGAATTTTTCTTGTCAAAAGTCTTGTCAAAATCCCCCAGAAATGGGGCTTAAATAGGCCTCTCCAAAAATATAGCCGTTGGCTGTTTTTACAGCCTGGACGGCTGGCGGTCGACCGGTCGGTCAACCGCCAACGGTCAATTTTTTTACCGTTGGAAGAAGCCGGTCGACCGCCCGGTCGACCGCCCAAAAACAGAGAGCAGAGCTCTCTGGTCCGGTCGACCGCCCGGTCGACCGGCCTAAGTGCCAGGCAACGTGCACAGATCTGTGCACGTCGGTCGACCGCCGGTCGACCGACTCTGGATCCCGGTCGACCGGCGGGTCGACCGCCAGAGCCTGCCAGGCACTGTTCTGGGTCAGAAAAACATGTTAAAATATTTCTAAAAATTACAATAAATCTTCTAAAAATCCATAAAAATATTTTTATCATATTACATGGATATACAAACATGTGATAAATATTTCAAGACAAATATCAAACATTTTGAACCATTTTTGTGTCTTGCAAATATTATCAAAAACCAAAAACTGTATTTTGTCAAACTTGGAATTTTCAATAGGAAATCTGATTTTTCTTAAAACTCATAGAAATACAAAAACATGATA
Source organism: Agave tequilana (assembly GCA_038442645.1). Lineage (NCBI taxonomy): Eukaryota > Viridiplantae > Streptophyta > Magnoliopsida > Asparagales > Asparagaceae > Agave > Agave tequilana. The sequence continues at coordinate 62,457 of JAVJIF010022417.1, forward strand.
TTTGAACATTATTAGGCATGTTGCTTATGGACATAGGTCCAATATACAAGAAACAAATATATATCATAGTTTTTGTCTTTAATTCCAAAATAATGTTTTGTTAAAAATACCAAAACACTAAAACACATGAATAGGTATATCAAACTAAGTTTGTATAAGTCATCTAAGCATGTATGTATATAGAATACATCTAATATACATAAAAACAAAGTAAACTTGTTTTGATCTACTATTCATGAAAACCAATATCCAAAAACATAAAACTTGTGTGTGTTGTGAACTTGAGCATATCAACTATCTAATCTTTACACATGGATCTAAAACACAAACTAAACTAGGGATACCTAAGTCTTTTTGACGATCTCCATCTTCAAGTTGACTCGATCAAAAACGTGATCCACCGAGCTTGACTCCAACGAGTGCTATATATGATCTTGATGCTCGGGCTCTTGAATCACCATGTGAAAGTTTCCAAACCATCTTGTTGAAGCAATCACCAACTAATATCTTGATTAATGATCTGAAACTAAACATCACAAGATAATTAGTAAACATAACTACATGAGTTAATCATCATCAAAACTAGAGTGGAAGGCCTCTGGGCCAACAATCTCCCCCTTTTTGATGATGACAAAACTCATGGAGTTATATATGCATGGATTAAAGTTAAGCTTCAAAGAAGCTCCCCCTTAACTCATGCATAGGAATAAACAATAAATATATGCAATGTAAGCTCACAAACATGCATAAAACAAGGTACCAAATACAAAAACATGCTCTTGATACCAAACATAAGGTACCAAATACAAAAACATGCTCTTGATACCAAACATATGAAATGCATCATGCATAAAACGTGCTCTTGATACCAATAAAAACATGCTCTTAAATAATGCTCTTGATACCAATTAAACAATTAAACGACTAACTAATAAATAAAACAAAACATGCATATAAAACATGCATATAAACTCAAATACTTCTCCCCCTTTTGTCAATCATCAACAAAGGGGTCCAAGTAAAAACAAAACATTCTTCTCCCCCTTTTTGTTCGAAACAAAGAATTAACAAAAGGTCAAACAAACAAATCAATATAAATTTTCATGGATACCAATTGAAAGAAATAGATCAATAGATACCAATGAAAGTAAACAAAATCTTGATAACAATTGAGTAAACAAATAAGCATCTTGATACCAATTCTGAAAAAACAAATACAATCTTGATACCAATTTAAAGTATTATTTTTTTTAAACATATGATACCAAATTGAAATTATTATTTTCTATCATAAAGTAAGGGAGTGGAATACAAAACCAATGGTAAACCAAATACTAATTGAAAGATAAAATACGAGTTTTCTCCCCCTTTATGAAATATCAAATAAAAACAATGTCTAAGCTTGTATTAGAATACCAATTAAAAATTAATCAATTGAAAACATGATGGTCATTAAAAATTCAAGTGTTGGGTTATGCTAAGCTTGAGTAAACAAAAACTAAAATTTGTGATGTCCTTGAACACAAATAAAACATATATATGTATGAAGGTTAGATACCAATCGAAATTGATACTATTTGAAGTGTAAGCATACATACATAAAAATATATATGAGTATACAAAAATGTCAATATTGATACCAATTGAAAGAATCCAATGATACTAATTGAAACAACAATAATATCAAATGTATATCTCATATAACCTACCACCAAATCATGTTCAAGTTTAAAATGATTTTCACTATAAAGCATACATGAGCATGGTCGCCCATCCAACCGCCCGTAGAAGATAGGGGTTTTCAAAAATAGGTATGAAAAATATAGTATGTTTGAAAAATAAAGTATGTTTGAAAACATCTACCATAATGAAGAATACGAACTAGTTAAATGAAAAACTTGTTAACTAGTACGAAATCCTTCAAGTAAGGAATAAAACAAAAAAATATTTTTCATGAAACATGAAATTCACATGATATCCAACACTCAAATTCAATGAAGTATAAATATGACTCATGAAAACAAAGCATGAGTAAACAAGAAGGGTGAGTGTATAAGTAAAATGTGAAACACATTATCATGAAAATATTCAATTAAGCTCAATATTCCTTAAAACACGAAAACATGAAAAACATCAAAACTCATTTAATCTTCAAGGTATATGTATGTCTTATACAAATTAAAGTATACATTCATATCCAAACACAACGAGTCCACAAATGTATATGCATGAAGGCACGTGGCTCAAAGGATGTATATGTATAAACAATAGTTTGGACAAGATAGACATATACATGAAGTTAAACATAAGATCATAAAATATGTCCAAAAATGGGAATACAAGTTAAAATGCATGAATCATCAAAACTAGACTTTACTAGCACATCTAATGGGTACAAATAAGCATTCAAGCTCAAACATATATAGATTTATTTGTGGCCCACTATATGTACAAGTATATACCTAGTCTTAATGAAAACTAACATTTAAACAAGTAATCAAAACATGAAGCATTAAAACAAAAACTCATATGATTGTTATGTCAAATACACATGCATTAGATTCATGAAGTACATGATAGCTAAACTAAAGTGAGAACACTAAATATGGGTCCATATAAACATGGGTGTCTCAAATACTATACATGTATGTCAAGAGTCTAATAATCATGGCATTTTCATAATAATCTACAAACATCAAAAACATGCTATAAATAATGAACATGAAAAGCATGCAAATATAAACGGGAGTTAGAGATCGATACCAAAACCGATGAAGGCACCTCTCTAGTTCTCCAAACCAAGGTGGTCCTCTCCACCAAAACTCCCCTTGAAAGTGATGAATCCAAATAGTTTCCTTTAAGCACGGAACGCATCCACTTCAAGGTACCGATACTCTCACGTCATGCGAGAGCCCACACCTACATCAAACACAATAGGGGTGGTCTTTGGTACCCACACTCTTTTGGGTCCATGGGGGTTAGTACCATTTCTAACCCAAACAAATTTAGTTGCTAAATTTGAATCATGTAAACGATCATAACAAAATTTAGCAAGGTGGCCCTTTCGTCCACAATGTGTACAAGTGTACACATGAGCATACATGTGATGATGGTGACCGTGGGAAGCATGTGTATGCCGTGGGTGGTGTGCATGCAAAGATGGAACTTATTTCTTCGAAACAAGGATTCCAAACGTGTATGACTAGAAACACAATGGCTCAAAGTGGAGCCCAAACAATCAACACACTTCTTAAGCATAGATATATCTTTTTCAATTAAAGAAGAAGTGTGGCATGCAATGTGTGAACTAGATGAAGCTACACTAGCATGGCAAACATGTGAATCAATATTATTTTTCAAAGAAACATTTTTCTTTAAACAAATTTCTAATTCTTTTGAAATAAAATCAATTTCATTTTTCAAAGAATGATTATCTTTTAAAATAAAATCTAATTTTGAAGATAAAACCTCATTTTTCTTCAATACATCATTACAATCATTTTTACTTTTCAAAAATTTATTTTTATTAAGGGCAAGTTCAAGTTGAGATTCAATGAATCCCTCTCATTAGAAATCTCCTCTTTCTCTTGCAAAACAATATCAAGTCTAGAATGCAAAAAAAAAATTTCATTGTTAAGGCTTAGACTTTTTTTTTTCAAAATATTATATTTTTTCAATAATTTTTCACACACAATAGATAGTTCTTCATTCAAGGCATGGGCATCAACATAATCATTTGAAGAACTAGCACAATCATCACTATCTAGTTGAGATTCTGAATGTACCTCAAGGGAGTCATTCCCTTGGACCATCAAACATTGTGACTCGGATTCTCCACTAGACTCCTCCTCTTGTTGGATTGGCATTTGAAGCTTGGAGATGGTGGTTGTGGTCAACTTGTTCCACACTGCAAAGGCAGAATCAAGGTTAGAAACAAGCATAAGATGTTCTTTATAAGCGTGCTTCTAATAGCCTCAAGGGCTTGTGCATTGGCCCCTATATGATTGCTATTACCAAGATAGCATTTCTTGGTAGCGGCAAGGAAAACATGCAAGCCTAGGGTTTGTAAATAGATGGACATCCTAGTCTTCCAAACAATAATGTTGGAAGAATCAAACATAGGTGGGGTCATGAAGTCCATGGGTGTAAACTATATGTGTACAAACAAGCAAAATGCAAATGATAGATTAGCAAACAGGATCTCACTCCTAGGTTGTTAAACCTAAGTATCAGGAGCGTAGGCTCTGATACCAATTGAAATCACCTAGAGGGGGGTGAATAGGTGATAGTGCTAATCTAGAAACTAAATGCGGAAGCTAAAACTAATTTGCAACACACTTAATACAACCAACGAGTGTAGCCGAATTTCCCGTGAAGGGCTCTGGACTAACTCCTCTTGATTCCCCTAGATAAGGGTTGAGGTGCTATATGAAGCTCTCGTGGTTAAGTACAAGTGAGGCACACACAATCAATCCAAGCATATAATGAATAGCAATATGAATCAATACAAGGACAACACAAACAAATATGATATGAATGATATGAATGATGCAATGCACAACACAAATAAAAAGATAGAGAGTTGAGAGTCAATGGATCAAACGCAAAGACAAAGATGTGTTTCGAGGTTCGAGCCCCTAGCTCTACGTCCCCGCCTTCACCGAGAAGGATTTCTAATCCACTAGGAGTACCGAACTCCTCTCTCAACCTTACAACCTCTAATGAGGCAATACAACCACAATCCACCTCTACCGAAGAGGGATAGGCCCGTAGCCAAACAACCAAACTCCACCTCTCACTAGAGGGAGCAAACCACAACCTCAACCTCTACCAAAGAGGGAGTAACCAACAAAGGGTTTTTACAACAAGTGGTATATCTCAACCACAAACAATCTCTTTTCCCACAAACAAATGATCCTAAATAGATAGGATAGAAGATATAGCTCAAGTGGAAAACAAGTGTTTGGAAATCAAAAACTCAAAGGAAACACTTGGGAAAATAACTAGGATAAGAATTAAGATCAAAACAAATCCCAAAAGCTTTTTCCTTTTTCTTGAATTTTCCAAACCCTTTTGAAACAAATAAAGATGAACTCTTTTAAGCACCAAAAAAACCTTTTGAAAACTTGTTTTAAACACTAGAGAAACTCTAGAATTTTTCTTGTCAAAAGTCTTGTCAAAATCCCCAAGAAATGGGGCTTAAATAGGCCTCTCCAAAAATATAGCCGTTGGCTGTTTTTACAGCCTGGACGGCTGGCGGTCGACCGGCCGGTCGACCGCCAACGGTCAATTTTTTGACCGTTGGAAGAAGCCGGTCGACCGCCCGGTCGACCGCCCAAAAACAGAGAGCAGAGCTCTCTGGTCCGGTCGACCGCCCGGTCGACCGGCCCAAGTGCCAGGCAACGTGCACAGATCTGTGCACGTCGGTTGACCGCCCGGTCGACCGCCAGAGCCTGTCTGGCACTGTTCTGGGTCAGAAAAACATGTTAAAAATATTTCTAAAAATTACCATAAATCTTCTAAAAATCCATAAAAATATTTTTATCATATTACATGGATATACAAACATGTGATAAATATTTCAAGACAAATATCAAACATTTTGAACCATTTTTGTGTCTTGCAAATATTATCAAAAACCAAAAACTATATTTTGTCAAACTTGAAATTTTCAGTAGGAAATCTGATTTTTCCTAAAACTCATAGAAATACAAAAACATGATATTTGAACATTATTAGGCATGTTGCATATGGACATAGGTCCAATATACAAGAAACAAATATATATCATAGTTTTTGTCTTTAATTCCAAAATAATGTTTTGTTAAAAATACCAAAACACTAAAACACATGAATAGGTATATCAAACTAAGTTTGTATAAGTCATCTAAGCATGTATGTATATAGAATACATCTAATATACATAAAAAAAAAGTAAACTTGTTTTGATCTACTATTCATGAAAACCAATATCCAAAAACATAAAACTTGTGTGTGTTGTGAACTTGAGCATATCAACTATCTAATCTTTACACATGGATCTAAAACACAAACTAAACTAGGGATACCTAAGTCTTCTTGACGATCTCCATCTTCAAGTTGACTCGATCAAAAACGTGATCCACCGAGCTTGACTCCAACGAGTGCTATATATGATCTTGATGCTCGGGCTCTTGAATCACCATGTGAAAGCTTCCAAACCATCTTGTTGAAGCAATCACCAACTAATATCTTGATAATGATCTGAAACTAAACATCACAAGATAATTAGTAAACATAACTACATGAGTTAATCATCATCAAAACTAGAGTGGAAGGCCTCTGGGCCAACACATGTGATAAATACAAGTATGGACAAAACTAGTTATACAAGCTCAGATTTATGGATTCACGGAACTGATACACCAACGAGATATTCCAAACAAGGAAACCCTCATCTATATACCACATATCTCATGTCGCCATCGTCTGAGTTTATACAACTTGAGTTGCCCTAAGAGTAATAGAACTATAGTGTGTCTAGAGTAATCATCATATATCATAAAGTAAGGTGTTAACTCAGGGCATATTACTATAACTGGAATATAAATGTGTTACATTTTAATTTATCCAATAATAATAATCAGTACCGTTTGATATTTCAATCGCCTCCCTACCAGCGCCTCACATCACCGATAGTCCATATTAGAGTTCGCACTCTGTAGAACTTACTCGGGTCTGATATGTGAGTACCAGGACCCGAACAAAGGAGAGACCAAATATCACACGTTCCTAACCTTATTACTATTTGATTGCTTTATGTTATTCATCCGATTCATATGCTTTTATATGTGCTACCGGCACACATACATCCACTTATGAATAAGATGAGTTATAATTTAAAAACTGAAAAATCTGATGGCTCATATTTATAGTGGGTCCCATCTCTACCGGGGACTAGCTTAGGAGTACAAGCTACTACTTCCGGGGACTTATCATTACGCACCCACACGACACTTCAGATTCAGGATACTGCTTCCGGGAACTTATCATTATGCGCCCCACACGACACTTCAGAAATATCACCATTATAAATATGACATAATACCGGTTTCCATCAGTTTCCCCACCCCAGTGTAAGTTAAGTATTTTTATATATATATATGAATTGCCCAAAGATAATATCCACAAGTGTATAAAGTATAACCATGATTATCCAACTACGGGAATTAACAGGAGTATAATATCAGGAGTATAATATCAGGAGTCACCCTTTTTCAGGGGTTCAGGAATACAGGAGGTCAGGAGTACAGGAGTACCAAATATCTGGTAACCGTATAATAATCATGCCAAGTCCCCGTAAAAGTAATAGTCATGAATATGCAATATATTATATGTGCCACAATATCAGGTCAAGTGTTATTATATCAGGTGTCAGGTAGCAGGCGATAAGTATAGCATGACAAGTACCGGTGTCGAGTATCATATGTCAAATATAGCATGGCAAGTACCGGTGTTGGGTATCATATGTCAAATATAGCATGGCAAGTACTGGTGTCGGGTATCATGTGTCAATTATAGCATGGCAAGTACCGGTGTCGGGTATCATGTGTCAAATATAGCAGGCCAAGTATCAGGTGTATATATGTCAGGGTCAGGTAACTAATATGTCGGTGAGGGTCACAACATCAAATATCAGGTATCAACCAGTCACATCACATGGTACAGGAGAACAACATAAACATATCAAACTTTTTACTACCATTTTTATACTAATAAATTTATCTTTTAATTAGCTATGCGAAGCCGGGTAAAGCGGGAGCAGATCTAGGCATACCCGATATAATACCGGTTCGACAAGGTATAATAAAGGCCGGCAGCTATTTATAAAACATGATAATTATTTATATAACATATACTAACTTGCATAAAGAGACATCATGTATTAAAAGCAAGATAATAATTATTAAACATGAAATGATGGTAATAAGCAAGAAATGTCAAAGAAATGTACTCGCCTATCACCGAAATGAAAATACCGAGAAAAGTCCGAGAAATCCGCGAACCCGTGCGAGCAAGCCACTAGCCATATTATATATAATAAAATATATAATTATAAATATATATAAATATTAGAGAGAGAATGAGAGAGGAGAGAGAAAGTTGTAGGAAGGAGAGAGAGAGAGAGAGAGAATAGGGTATTTTTAGAAAAGGATTTAGGAATTTAAATGGGGAGGGGTATGATTGTAAATATAGGGGAGTAATTGAGATTGAGGTAGAGGGTATTTTAGGGATGTGAGAAAAAGTGGTATATTTGAAAAGAAAAAAAGAAAGAAAGAAAGAAAGAAAGAAAGAAAGAAAGAAAGAAAGAAGAAAAGAAAAGAAAAAATGGAAATGGGGGGGTGCCCACCGCCGGCGGCGGCGCCGCCAGGGGAGCGCGCGCGCGGCCTAGGGCTGGGGGTGGAGATGGGAGGTTGGTGTTGTTGTTGTTGTTGGAGTTGTTGTTTGTATTGTTGAAGGAGATGGAGGTGGTTGATGGTGGAGGTGGTTATGGTGGTTGTGGTGGTTGTCGGAGGTAGTAGGGAGTTAGAGGAGGAGGAGGAGGTGATGATTGAGGGGTTGGAAGTGGAGGAGGAGGTGGTTCGGTGGTGAATTTTGAAGAAGAAGAGGAAGTGGTAGGAATGGGTTTGGTTGAAATTGAAGGTGGAGGAGTGGTGGTAGAATGAAAAGGAGGTGGTGGAGTGGAGAGGGGGTGTGGGGGAAGTGACCGGCGGCTACAGGGGGGCGGTGGCGGTGGTCGTGATGGTGGAGGCGGCGGCGGGATGTTGGAGAAGATGGGTTGGTTTGTTTTGTTGAAGGAGATGGAATTGATTTTGGATTTTCGAAATGAAAAGGAAAATGAAAAATGGAGAGTTAAATAGAGAAGAAGGAAAAAGAAATGATGATGGGGAAGGGGAGAGGGGCTGCAGGCGGCGGGCGGCTAAGGCAGGGGAGCAGGCGGCGGGAGCAGGGGCTGCTGTGGCAGGGATGGGGAAAGTCAAAGGAAGATAAGAAAAGAAAGAAAAAGAAAGAAAATTAAAGAAAAGGAAAAAAATAAGAGAAGAAGAAAATAAAATAGTATAAAATTTTATTATTAAATAATTTTTTTATTATAATTTCTGAAAGTATAAAGTAGGGGAGTAGAGAAGGAAAAAGCAAGAAAATGATTTATCAGTAAATAATATTATTATTTTAATAGGGCGAAAATTTGACTATTTCAGAAACGTTCCAAAAAATTCTCAAAAATAGAAAATATTATTTTAAGACACTTGGTGAAATCGGATTCAAGAAATTCAATGTAGTTTTCAAATTAAAAATTCTGAAATCTTCCGGCTATACCGGCCGACACCAATCGGTGAAATTTTGAGAAATTTAGAAAAATCTCAAAAATGTTTTTTAATAGAAAAAGAAATTCTAAGAAGTAACGTGAAAGCCGTTTTTTAAAATTCAATTCTGTTTGAAAACTAAAAATCTGGGAATCAGTCAGCGATGCCGACTGGCACCGGTTTTGGAGATTTTGCAGAAAAATTCTGAAAAATTTCAGAAAATCATGAAAAATCTAAAATATTAAAAAACAGTATCTGAAACTGAAATCGGTCAAATTGGACTACCAGAAAGGTCAAATCAGGCTGTATGTCGGTATCGGGTTCCCGGTCCGGGTCAGGATCTAAGACTGAGAATTCAGATCCGATACCAAAAACATGAGAAATTACAACTTAAAAACAATTACTGGAAGAAAATTGAAACAATACGGTCAAAAAAATCAGGACACGTATCTGGGTACGTATCCCAGGTTCGGGGTGCTACAATCTACCCACCTAACAAAAATTTCGTCATCGAAATTTCTATAAAGAGGGAGATGAACACGGAAGAGACTAGAGTCAACAATGATATTATAATAAAGTGAAAAGGATAAGGAAGATTACCAATTTAGGACACATATTTGAGTTGGTTGAAGAGATGACGAGAAGAAGCTGAAAGAAAAAGATAGAAGGGTCTCAGGATCCAAGGAAAAGATTACGAGGAAGGAAAAGATAACACCGTACTTGCGATTGGAATGTATATTCAAGACTCATGCTCTCCAGCTGCAGATTAATACATCATTAATCTGACAACTGGTTATACTGAGGTTGCTAGAACCTAGGCTCTGATCTAACCTATGGCGCCCCGATCCCGCGGGTACAGGGACGCCACTGCGATATATATACGCAGGTCAGAAATACCCTCACGTATATACGCTAAGCATCAGTACAGGTAAGAATCAGAGTGCGAAAGCACGGTGGTAATATACATTCCAACCGAAATAACATAGTACATGGTCATCACAGAGAGTGATAGAATATTACAGGAATATTACATCACCAGGAAATACAAAGTACAATACATGAAGAGATATACAAAATAAAAGCTGAGAGGTGCTTATGATACAGCAAGAGGGCCTCGAGAGCCAAACAGGAGGGGAACTGAGAGGAAGAGTTGCGACGATGATCCAAGCTTCTGCTGCACTTCGATCATTACGGAAGGATCCACTACGCACTCTGATCAGCTACAGCAAGGTCACCAAGGTCCGGTCTCTAGGATCTGGACATGAGAATCCAGGGTTGTTAGACGCAACCCTGCGAGTACATATATAAAGCCAAATGGCATGCATAATAGGTACACGTGTGCATGATAAAGTGATATGGTCCAAGTAATAACAAATAACATAGGGTAAATTAAAAGAATGACAGTAAATCATGTATATCGATGAATCTGAAACTGAAAACATGCATAGAAGGCTGTATAAAGAGCATAGGTACATGCGGTAAATAAGTTAAACATGTGATACATACAAGTATGGACAAAACTAGTTGTACAAGCTCAGATTTATGGATTCACGGAACTGATACGTCAAGGGGATAAACCAAAAAAGGAAACCTTCATCTATATACCACATATCTCATGTCGCCATCGTCTGAGTTTATACAACTTAAGTTACCCTAAGAGTAACAGAATTATAGTGTGTCTAGAGTAATCATCATATGTCATAAAGTAAGGTGTTAACTCAGGGCATAATACTATAACTGGAATATAAATGTGTTGCATTTTAATTTATCCAATATTAATAATCAGTACCGTTTGATATTTCAATCGCTTTCCTACCAGCGCTTCACATCACCGATAGTCCATGCTAGAGTTCGCACTCTGTAGAACTTACCTGGGTCTGATATGTGAGTACCAGGACCCGAACAAAGGAGAGACCAAATATCACACGTTCCTAACCTTATTACTGTTTGGTTGCTTTATGTTATTGATCTAATTCATATGCTTTTGTATGTGCTACCAACACACATACATCCACTTATGAATAAGATGAGTTATTATTTGGAAACTGATAAATCTGATGGCTCATATTTATAGTGGGTCCCGTCTTTGCCCGGGACTAGCTCAAGAGTACAGGCTACTGCTTCTGGGGACTTATCATTATGCGCCCCACACGACATTTCAGATTCAGGCTACTACTTTCGAGGACTTATCATTACGCGACCCACACGACACTTCAGAAATATCACCATTATAAATATGACATCATACCGGTTTCCATCTGTTTCTCCCACCCTAGTATAAGTTGAGTATTTTTATTATACATATATGAATTGCCCAAAGATAATATCCACAAATGTATACAGTATAACCATGATTATCCAACTATTAGAATTAACAGGAGTATAATATCAGGAGTCACCATTTTCAGGGGTTCAGGAATACAAGAGTTCAGGAGTACAGGAGTTTAGGAGTTCAGGAGTACCAAATATCTGCTAACCGTATAATAATCATGCCAAGTCCCCGTAAAAATAATAGTCATGAATATACAATATATTATATGTGCCACAATATTAGGTCAAGTGTTATTATATCAGGTCAGGTAGGTAGCAGGCGATAAGTATAGCATGGCAAGTACCGGTGTCGAGTATCATATGTCAAATATAGCATGGCAAGTACCGGTGTTGGGTATCATATGTCAAATATAGCATGGCAAGTACCGGTGTCGGGTATCATGTGTCAATTATAGCATGGCAAGTACCGGTGTCGGGTATCATGTGTCAAATATAGCAGGCCAAGTATCAGGTGTATATATGTCAGGGTCAGGTAACTAATATGTCGGTGAGAGGCACAACATCAAATATCAGGTATCAACCGATCACATTACATGGTACAGGAGAACGGCATAAACATATCAAACTCTTTACTACCATTTTATACTAATAAATTTATCTTTTAATTAGCTATGCGAAGCCGGGTAAAGCGGGAGCAGATCTAAGCATACCCGGTATAATACCGTTCGACAAGGTAAAATAAAGGCCGGCAGTTATTTTATAATACATGATAATTATTTATATAACATATACTAACTTGCATAAAGAGACATCATGTATTAAAAGTAAGATAATAATTATTAAACATGAAATGATGGTAATAAAGTAAAAAATATCAAAGAAATGTACTCGCCTATCACCGGAATGAAAATACCGAGAAAAGTCCGAGAAATCCGCGAACCCGTGCGAGCAAGCCACTAGCCCATATTATATATAATAAAATATATAATTATAAATATATATAAATATTAGAGAGGGAATGAGAGAGGAGAGAGAGAGAGAGGAGAGAGAAAGTTGTAGGAAGGAGAGAGAGAGAAAATAGGGTATTTTTAGAAAAAGATTTCGGAATTTAAATGGGGAGGGGTATGATTGTAAATATATTGGGGAGTAATTTGACGTTGAGGTAGAGGGTATTTTAGGGATGTGAGAAAATGTGGTATATTTGAAAAGAATAAAAGAAAGAAAGAAAGAAAGAAAAGAAAGAAAGAAAGAAGAAAGAAAGAAATTGGAAAAATGGGGGGGTGCCCACCACCGGGGAGCGCGCGCAGCGCACGGCTTAAGGCTGGGGGAGGACATGGGAGGTTGGTGTTGTTTGTTGTTGTTGGAGTTGTTGTTTGTATTGTTGAAGGAGATGGAGGTGGTTGATGTTGGAGGTGGTTGTGGTGGTTGTGGTGGTTGTTGGAGGTAGTAGGGAGTTAGAGAAGGAGGAATGATTGAGGGGTTGGAAGTGGAGGAGGAGGTGGTTTGGTGGTGAATTTTGAAGAAGAAGAGGAAGTGGTAGGAATGGGTTTGATTGAAATTGAAGGTGGAGGAGTGGTGGTGGAATGAAAAGGAGGTGGTGGAGTGGAGAGGGAGTGTGGGGGAAGTGGCCGGCGGCTATAGGGGCGGCGGCAGTGGTGGTAATGGTGGAGGCGGCGGTGGGATGTTGGAGAAGATGGGTTGGTTTTTTTTTTTTGTTGAAGGAGATGGAATTGATTTTGGATTTTTGAAATGAAAAGGAAAAGGAAAAATGGAGAGTTAAATAGAGAAGAAGGAAAAAGAAATGATGATGGGGAAGGGGAGAGGGGCTGCAGGCGGCGGGCGGCGGGCGGCTAAGGCAGGGGAGCAGGCGGCGGGAGCAGGGCTGCTGTGGCAGGGATGGGAAAAGTCAAAGGAAGAAAAGAAAAGAAAGAAAAAGAAAGAAAATTAAAGAAAAGAAAAAAATAAGAAAGAAGAAAATAAAATAGTATAAAATTTTATTATTAAATAATTCATTTATTATAATTTCTGGAAGTACAAAGTAAGGGAGTAGAGAAGGAAAAAGCTAGAAAAGGAATTATCAGTAAATAATATTATTATTTTAATAGGGCGAAAATTCGACTGTTTCTGAAACATTCTGAAAAATTCTCAAAAAAAGCAAATATTATTTTTAGATACTCAGTTAAATCGGATTTGAGAAATTTAATATAATTTTTAAATTAAAAATCCTGAAATCTTCCGGCGATACTGGCCGACACCAGAATCGGTGAAATTTTGATAAATTTAGAAAAATCCCAAAAAATATTTTTTAATAGAAAATAAATTTTAAGAAGTAACATGAAAGCCATTTTTAAAAATTCAATCCTATTTGAAAACTAAAAATTTGAGAATCAGTCAGCGATGCCGACCGACACCGGTTTTAGAGATTTTGCAGAAAAATTCTGAAAAATTCCAAAAATCATGAAAAATCTAAAATATTAGAAAATAATGTCTGAAACTTAAATCGATCAAATCGGACTACCAGAAAGGTCAAATCGGGCGGTATGCCAGTATCGGATTCCCGGTCCGGGTCAGGGCTGACTTTAAGACTTAGAATTCAAATCCAATACCAAAAACATGAGAAATTACAACTTAAAAACAAATACTGGAAGGAAATTGAAATAATACGGTCAAAAAAATCATGACACATATCTGGGTACGTATCCCGGGAACGGGGTGCTACAATATAGATCAAATATGAATGTGTGGCATGGAAATGTCCTTTGATCAAATATGATACAATTTCAACTGGTTGCTGCTTTATGGATCCAACAAGTCTAACCTTATGACTCCAACAAGTCTATCTTTATGACTCAAATGAGTCTGACCTTATGACTCCAACGAATCACAGGCTCAAATGCGCAAATTAAACTCAAATGGAATTTAAAGAAAGCAGTTATCACTTTATTATCAGAATCAATAAATATACATAAAGTGCACTTAGAAATAATCTCTGTTACATAAAATTATCCATTCCCACTAAACCAGGATATTATCATGACTAGCCATTCCCATATGAGCAATATACTCTTAGAAGACTTTAGGTGGAAGTGTTTTAATGAGTGAATCTGTAATGTTAAAAATATACTGACACTATCAACAGGTACAATGTGATTCCGAACTTTATTTTTGATGACAAGAGACTTGATGTTGACATGTTTCGACTTTGCTGAACTCTTGTCACTATTGTTGTAGAGCTCTATGGCTCTTATTGTCACATTGTAGCTGCAATGGCCTCTCGACTAAATTCACCATCTTCTTGTAATTAGGAAAATATAACCTGAAGTGGATTTTCTATTGTCGATACATCCAGCATAATCTGAATATGTGTATCTGATTGTTAGGATTACACCGTGAAGGTTGATTAATATCGATTTTGGCAGTTTTCTTTTCTAAATCTGTTTTGAGTTCGAGTTAGATTCAAGTTTTATTTATTCTGATTGAAGGTGTTTTGAGTCCGAGTTTGATTCAAGTTTTCTTTATTCTAATTGAAGGAGTTTGTTTAGGTGTAGGAGAGTTCTATGGTCTATAAATAACCCCTTAAGGGTGATTCCAAGTGAATCCTATGAATTTGTAACTCCTAAGGGTGTAATTCATCTAGGTGAGAAATTCATAAGCGAAGCTTAGCCATTTGGGTTCGCTGTTCTTGGCGGCCATCAAGGGCTTGTAACTTCTCAGCCTGAGGTGTAAGTAATTCTTATTGTACTCTCTCAAAGTTTTTGTAAAGTTTCTCCCTCTTTCTCCTGTATATGCACACGCAATCTGTTTGATCGGTTGAATCACGTTATGTTATGTGTTAGCTTTCTATCTACTTTAAAATATCTTCTTTTTCTCTTCTTCAAGTTGTCTTAGTAGATCCTGTGGTTCGTATCCGCTGCGCTTCCCTAGTCGATCCGATCGTGGGGGCGTCCTCTCCTGAATTCACAATAATTTGTATCAAAGCATACAGATTGTTTGCCAACAATTGGTATCAGAGCAAGGTCAACGTGAAGTGTCTGCGTTCAAGTTTGATATTCAAAAGTTCAATGGCGTCATCAATTTTAGCAGGTGAAAAATTAGGATGAACGCCATCCTTACCAACAGCTGGTTGAAGAAAGCACTACGCGGGAGGGAGAAAAAGCCTCAAGACATGAAGGAAAAAACTTGGCAGGAGTTGGATAAGAAAGTCTTGACAGCTATTCAACTTTGCTTAGCGGACGAAGTGCTGAATGAGTTGTTTACAGAGAAAACAGCGTCCTCGCTGTAGGAGTGACTTCAAGACCACTATCTGAAGAAGTCATTGGCGAATCTGTTGATTCTGAAACAGCTTCTCTTTCTTCTCCGCATGCATGAAGGTACACCTATCAAGTCTCACATTGTAGAATTTTTCTCTATTATCAATGATATAGATAAGATAGAGGTTAAGATAGAAGATGAGGATTAAGTACTTCTATTACTGTGTTCTTTATCTTCTTCATATAAGAGCTTTAGGGAAGCTATCATCTATGGGGCCAAGTATACAGTCAAGGTTACTGAGGTCAAGGAGCATTTGCTCAACAAGGACAAAATTGACACTCAGTTGACAGGTGAGTCTCATCATGATCATTCTTGAAAAATTCATTATTCAAGGGAGAAGAGTAATAATGAAAGTTTTATGAGTAACTCAAAACACAAGAATTTAACGTGCAACTATTGTCACAAGAAGGGGCACATTAGATCTGAGTGTTGGCTTCGAAAGAAGAAATATCCAGATGCTAATATCACTGAACTGGTTAAAGGAGATGAAGAATAGTGCGACGTTCTATCTGTTACAGACAAACTAGTTGGTAATAAACATAGGTGGGCCATAGATTCTGGATATTCATGGCATATTAGTTCTAATAGGAAGATGTTCTCTTCATACACTTCGGTTCAAGAGAGAGAAGTCTTCATGGGAAATTCTACTATGAACAAAGTGATTGGCGAAGGAACAATCTAGTTTTAGACTCATGATGGACGCATCACCACTCTTCAAGGTGTTCATCTTGTTCCCGAATCAAAGTACAATCTCATTTCTTTGGAGCCCTGCATAGATAAGGGTTCTGTTTCAGTTCGAGCGGTGATCTTATGGAAGTTTCTGAAGAGGCCCATGTGATGTTTCAAGCCAAACGTGTTGGCGATGTGTATATATTGCAGAATTCAGAGGTTACAGTTGGTGGATTGTAATTATCCTTAACTTCAAAAGCGGGGTTGTTGGAACAGTTGAAGACTACGATGGATTTAATGTCGGATGTTCAATTGTAACCCGAAGGGAGAATGGAGCAAGGCGCGCAACAAGGTAGTCCAGATCGTTACTCCTACGGTGGAGTAAATTCTCATAAATCTTGTGTAGATTAAGAAGATCATTGGGTAATAAAGTTCAGGTTAGGCCTGAATTTATTCGACCTAATCAAGATGTGAACCCCATAGGGGGTTATGGAGAATAGGGAGTGAGATGGAGATGAAGTCAAGTTTGTTCAACTGTGCGTGGATGCGAGCATATGGTACAAGGTGGCTATTCTCGGACTTTAATGTATTCAAGTCAAGGGGAGACTGTTAGGATTATAACGTAAATATGTCATGAAGGTTAATTAATGTCAGATTTGGTATTTTCCTTTCTGGATCTGTTTTGAGTCCGAGTTGGATTCAAGTTTCTTTTATTCTGATTGAAGGTATTTTGAGTCCGAGTTGGAATCAAGTTTTCTTTATTTTGAATTAAGAAGTTTGTTTAGGAATAGGAGAGTTTTATAGTATATAAATAATCCCTCAGTGGTGGCCTTCAATGTATTCTAATAGAATCTTATGAATTTGTAATTCCTAAGGATGTAATTCATCTAGGTGAGAAATTTATAAGAGAAGCTTAGGCACAAGGGTTCACTGTTCTTAGCGGCCATGAAAGGCTTGTAACTTCTTATCATGAGGTGTAAGTAATTCTTATTATACTCCTCCAGAATTTTAATAAAGTTTCTCCCTTCTTATCCTGTGGATGTACCGTTTGATTGGTAGTTATACGTTATATTATGTGTTGGCTCTCTATCTACTTTGGAATATATTCTTTTTCTTTTTTCATGTTGTCTTAGTAGATCCTGTAATTCGTATCCGCTGCACCGTCCAAGTCGATGCGTCGGGGGGGCGTCCTCTCCTGAATTCACTGAAAATACACCTAGAGGGGGGTGAATAGGTGTATTAGCTAATCTAATGCAAATGATGTAGAATTAAAACTAAATGAAACACATTATGTGTAACCAAAGAGTGTAGCCGAATTCTCGATGAAGGGCTCTGGACTAACTCCTCTTGATTCCTCTAAATATGAGTTGAGGTGCTATTTGAAACTCTTTTGGTTCAACACAAGTATGGGCACACACAAACAATACCAAGCATATATGTATGATATGAGCAATATGAATCAATGCAAGGTATAAAAGAGAGAGTTTAGAGATAGTGGATCAATCGCAAACACCGAGATATGTTTCGATGTTCGAGCCATTGCTCTACGTCCCTGCCTTCACACAGAAGGATTTTCACTATATGTCCACACAGGACCTCCCACACAGGGAACCTCCATCGTGGATTTGGCAAATACAAAGTAGGCGTACACAACTCCTCTCTCCAACAAAACAACATCTACACAAGAGGTAAGGCACAACCACAATCACCTCACACAAGAGGGATAAGACACTAAACCAAACAACAATCATCTCTACACTTAGAGGGATAAGACACTAAGCCAAACGACCACAATCACCTTTACACGAGAGGGATAACCACGAACTCAAAGGCAAAGATGATTACAACACTTAGTGGTCTCATTAACCACAAACCAATTTTTCTCACAAAATAAGATCTTATAGATAGGATAGATATGATAGCTCAAGTGTGAGAAAAACAAGATGTTTAGAAAACAAATTACAAAGAAAAACTCTTGGAAAAATACTAGAATGAAATAGATATGAAGATCAAAACAATTTCCCTAAAGACTCTTTTTCTTTGATTTTTTTCAGCCCTTGAAAACAAATAAAAATAAATTTTGTAGCCCAAAAACTCTTTAAATTCTTGATGCAAAACACTAGGAAAGATAGGAAATTTTGCTCTGAAAAACCATGAAGAAAACAGCCCAAGAGATGGGTATTTATAACCCTCTCAAAAATATAGCCGTTGGCAGTCTGGAATGCCCAGATTGCCCTTCCAGTCGACCGCCGGGTCGACCGGCCAACGGTCATTTTTTTGACCGTTGAGCCTCCGGTCGATTGCCCGGTCGACCGGGCTAAGCCTATCGGTCGACCGCCCGGTCGACCGGCCATTACCCGAGAATTGGGTACTTTCAGTCGGTCGAGATCGATCGGCCTTTTAGGCTGGTCATGTGGATGTTCTCGGGCACATTGGTCGACCAGTCCGGTCGACCGACTCCTGGTCCGGTCGACCGTCCGGTCGACCGCCAGCTGAGTCTGGCTGGGATTTTGGGAATTAAAACTTAAACATTTTATCTTCAATAAAATCCCATAAAATCTCATAAATTCTACAAAAATAAGTTCTTGTAAGATATTTGAAGAACAAATATGTGTGACTAAAATTCAACACATATTATAAACATTTTGAACTATTTTTGTGATATAGAAATTAGGCTTAAACACAAAATCAGTATTTTCCAAAAACCAAACTTTGAAATAGATATTCAATTTTTCTTAAACTTGTATAAATACAAAAACAAGATATTTAAACTCTTTTGAAGTATATTGTGTATGGATAGAATCCAATACACATATAAGATATATATCTATGTTTTAACATAAAATCCAAAACCGGTTAAACTAAAAACCAAACATATTGAAACTTGTGTGTATGTGTGAACTTGAGCACATCAATACTATCTACCTTTACACAAGATCTAAACACAATCTTAAACTAAACAAACCGAAGTCTTCTTGTCTCCAAGCCGACTCGATCCAAGCGCGATCCAAAGAGCTTGACTCCAATCGAGTGTTATATGCGATCTTGACGGCGAGCTCTTGAATCTACATGTGTTAGCTCCAAAAACTCCTTTGTTGAAGTTAGACACCTACTAATATCTGAAAAACACCTAAAGGGGGGTGAATAGGTGTTATGCTAATCAAATGCACTTTTAAAAACAAGTTAAGATGTATGATGCAAGCGGTCACTCAAAACAAGAAATTGAAGCCGAATCCCGGTGAAGGGCTCTAGAGCCTCTCCTCTTTGATTCCTCTAGATGATGAGTTGAGGTGCTTAATTGCTTCCCTGTTGATATGAGTATAGGCCGAAAATACAAGAAGATAAAATGAATGCAATATGAAAATAAGACAAATAGTATCACAAGTATAGAAATGCAAAGCAATCAAGAGCAAGAAGAAATCAATCGCAAACACAAGAGAATTTGCTTTGAAATTCGAGCCACTGCTCTACGTCCCCGCCTTCACCACTATGAAGGATTTTCACTATATCCACAAAGGGAACTTCCACACAGGAACCTTACACCCAAGGGATTACAATTGGTCTACACAAGACCAGAATACCCAACTCCAACAATACTATCCTCCACACAAGAGGAACCACAACCCAAAGGAATACAAGTCACTTGGTGATTTAGGAAGACCAGAAACACTCTCTTACAACCTCTTATAGAGTGGAGTATGATTTCAGGCTCAAGAAGTAAAGTGAGAAAAATTTCAGTAGCAAAAATTTAGAAGACTTAAAAACCAACTGAAAAATTTTATAATAGAATGAACTTTGAAAATGGAAAGCAATGAAACACTTCTTCTCTTGAAAACACTTGAAACTTGGATAATTTTTCTTGTGGAAAACCAAAGACCCATGACCTCTATTTATAGGCAAAGGATAAATACCATTCATAAGTGATACTAGGTCATTAGGGATGAGTTTAACCACTTGGAAATGAGAAATAGCCGTTGGAACCCATAAAAAATAAAACAGATCCAAAATAGAGCCATTGGTGCTAGTCTGGACAACTGCCGGTCGACCGAACGGTCGACCGGCACGCCACTTGGCAAATAGTCGTTGGCTACGGTCGACCGCCCGGTCGACCGTAGGGTATTTTTAAAAGAGATTTTTGAACTGCCGGTCGACCGGCATAAACCGAGAGCAAGTGTCATGCAGTCGTTCACCGGTCGGTTGACCGCAGGGGTTAACGGTCGACTGACCTGGTCGACCGACAAACGTGAACAACCTGCACGCTACGGCCACAAGGCCCGGTCGACTGTTTGGCCTGAAACAGTTACGGTCGACCGGTCGGTCGACCGTTATGGCCTGAAAAAGCTTTAAAATAGATTTTTGAACTTGAAAATATTTTTAAAATATTTTGCATTGGTTTGAGGGTTATGTAGCATAGTATATAAGATAAAATATATGTTCTAAACTTGATATAAAAATTTGAAAAATTATGAAACATGTATATTAACCAAACATGCAACAAAACCAATATTACCCAAAACTTGTATTTTTGAAAAGTGTATTTTTGTGTGTGTAATTTCTTGAGCACATCTATCATATCCTTACTCTTTAACATACTAAAATTTTACAAGGGTCTAGGTGACTACTAGATCTTCAATTTGGGCTTTTCCATTTGCATCGTTGAGTTGAATTCTTGATCCCGTATTTGAGTCATCTTGAGTTACACACCACCTTCCTTTAGAGAAAGAAACTTCTTGGATCCTTAGAACCCTAAAATAATCTTAAACACTTAGACTTAATTAGTACAAATAACTATAAATGTTTTTGTTGGCCCAGAGGCCTTCCACTCTAGTTTTAATGATGATTAACTCATGTAGTTATGAGTACTAATAATCTTGTGATATTTAGTTCAGATCATTAATCAAGATATTAGTTGGTGATTAGCTTCAACAAGATGGTTTGGAAGCTTTCACATGGTGATTCAAGAGCCCGAGCGTCAAAGATCATATATAGCACTCATTGGAGTCTAGCTCGGTGGATCACTAAGTTTTGGATCGAGTCGACTTGAAGACGTTGCTCTACAAGAAGACATCGGTACCTAGTTTAGTTTTGTGTTTAGATCCATTTGTAAAGATTAGAATAGTATGATATGCTCAAGTTCACAAAACACACACGTTTCATGTTTTGGTTTTGGTTTTCGGTTTTAGGTTTAACCGATCTGGTTTTCATGAATAGATAGATTCAAAACAAGTTTACATGGTTTAATGTATATTAGATTTGTTCTATATACATGCATGCTTCAACTACTTAGACAAACTTAGTTTGATATACCTATTCATGTGTTTAGGTTTTGTGTTTTAACAAAACATAATTTTGGAATTAAAGTCAAAAACATGGATATATATATATATGTTTCATGTATATTGGATTTCTATCCATATGCATCATGCTTCAATGTGTTTAAATATCATGTTTTTATAATTGGATGAGTTTTGGACAAAACGTATTTTCTATTCAAAATCCTAGTTTTAGAAAATACAGTTTTTAGTTTTTGGCAAAATTTTTATAACACAAAAATAGTTCAAAATGTTTGAGATTTGTGTTAAACTTTTTAACACAAGTTTGTATTTCAATGAAAAATGATAAAACTATTTTTTTTTGGAATTTTAGAGATTTTATGGGAATTTTTAGGATTAAAAATTACATGTTTTTCTGACCAGAACAGCAGCTGC